>JAOWBN010158933.1:0-18478 GCA_028565015.1 Pinguicula moranensis
CAACATATGAGATTGCATATAATCAATTGTATACTGTCATAACCAAGTAATAAGTTCAACATATGAGATGACAAAAAACCGCAATCAGTTTCAAAAACCACCAATCAGTTTCAAAAACCACATCATACTCGTGCCAAAAAAAAATTCAGCATATGAGATTGCATATAATCAATTGTATACTGTCATAACCAAGTAATAAGTTCAGCATATGAGATGACAAAAAACCGCAATCAGTTTCCTAAACCACCAAACAGCAATAGATTGCATTGCCACTACTCGTGCCAAAAAAAAGAATCATGCGACAAGGACAAAGCAGCTCACTTGATTTCCCAGAAAATTCACAATGTGCGCTCAGAAACAATATGAGATGACCAAAAATACGGGAAATCAGTTTCCTAAACCACCAAACAGCAATAGATTGCATTGCCACTACTCGTGCCAAAAAAAAGAAATCATGCGACAAGGACAAAGCAGCTCACTTGATTTCCCAGATAATTCACAATGTGCGCTCAGAAACAATATGAGATGACAAAAAACCGCAATCAGTTTCAAAAAACAGCAATAGATTGTATTGCCACTACTCGTGCCAAAAAGAAGAAGCTACCTTGCCGGCGAAGATGGTTGGCACAATGGCAACGTCCTGCTTCACCGGATTTCAATCACTTCCGGGTAAATGTCTGTATCTTTAGGAAGAGATACAGACAATTGAAACCTAATCTTTGTGCAGACGACGGATTTGCAGGAATTTCGAGAAGAGAGAGACGGAATTTCGAGAAGAGAGAGACGAATTTCGAGAAGAGAGAGACGTCGCTGTGTTTTGTCGAGGAGAGAGAGGAGGGAAACGAAAATTATCCATCCATTACTTCACGTCCGTTAACATTTCTTGACAAAACACATCTTCGTCTGGGAAATCTGACATGGCAGGGTGCCGTGCGCCATTTCGTGGGTGCCTTGCGCTAAATCAGTTCCCGGTGATGCAGGAGCTAGTGACGCATGAGCTACTTCATCAACTCTCCAGCCACACACGGTGACACGACAGGTCCCTTCAACAAACTAGAAGGCATTCCTGTTCAAGAAGAAAAGGGAGCCGCCATCTCTTTTGTAAAGCTACACAAACCATTGTCTGGAAAGGATTAGAAGGCATTGTTCTTCTGTAAAGTGTGTAATTTGAGTAATTTCTATTCTGAATGGTTGTCGACCTTCTTCTTCATGCCCAGGACTGCGACAGAATCAACTTGTAGGTCAAAAACTGGGATTCTCCCCATTCCAGTTTTGATGGATTCCTTATTATGACTGGTGAGTAACCACCTATCTCGGCTTTCCATAGGTTTTGTGGATTTCGTGCGTGTCTCAGCTAAGTTTCCTCAATTACGCTTCAGATGTTTAGTTTTGTAGTAAGCCTATACCTATCATTAATCTCCTATCCGGTTTGTGCTGGGTGGACAACTTCCTTTCTGGCCCCATTTCTGTAGAAATTCTGTGGTAATTTCTGAATATTTTCTCCTTTGTGGTTGTGTGCCTTCCTGCGATGTCACTGATTTTTGCTATGTTTTTTAGAATTTGAGTAGTAAGCATGTTTGTGGATCTCTGAACCAGTCATTTAGGCTGTAGTTGTCAAGAAGATTTTGTGATTTCACTGTATCACAGAGTCTAATCTGGATTTCCTCCACAGTTTTGCCTTCGTCTGGCTTGATTTGGTTGAAAGTACTTCTATTTCGCACCTCTATATCTCCCAAGGTATTTCTGTCCAAATGGTCTTCCATATATCTTCATGTTTCCTCATTTTTATTAATCCCATGAGAGCCATGAAATTTTGGATTGGTTCTTGCGGCATGACTGTTTTAAGACCTCCAATCCAATTGTAGCTGCTTTTCCATATAGAATCTTTGAAACCACATGTAAAGAATAAGTGAGGAACAATTTCTAACTCCCTATTAACATATAGAACATATAGGTTTTTTGTTGATTCCCCTTCTGATCAGGTTGTCGATAGTAAGTATCCTTTGTTGTAGGAGTGTCCATTCAAATGTTGTTGATCGTGCACCTATAAATGATCTGAATTCTGTATACGCTGATTTTACAGTATATACCATTGTCTCTGTCTTCTTCCAGCACCATATATCAGATCATATGTTTGTTAGCATGATCTCGAACATGTCTATCTAAAATTGATCCTGTAATGCTTGCTTTTGTTGTGTTAGGGTTCATCCCAGCCCCAAGTAAGATCTTGGTTCCTATGCTCATCCATGGGGATCTTTTGACAGATTAAGCTGAATTTGTCCCTTGCTTTTGCATATAGTGTAGGATAAAGACCGCGCATTCTATATCCCCGGACCACTTGTCCTCCCAAAAGTAGGTATCGGTTCATTTCCTGCCTACTTTTTTGTATTCCCCTAGAACCAGCCTGATTCAATAGTTGTCTTCACCAAGTGGAGTAACTCGATAGGGGTTGTGTTGATCCCATGAGCGCATCATTGAAACTTGTCATTTCTTTCACCCCCAAACCGCCATCCTTAAACTCTTGACAAATGTCCTCCCAAGCTAACCACAATATTTTCCTTATGTTTGCTCGTGCTCCTTCCCATTTGAAGTTTCTTTGGATCTGTACAATCTTCTTTATTATGGTTTTTGGGGCTTATGTAGACATGTAGTAAACTGACAGGTTTGTTAGAACAACTTCCAGTAATACAATCCTACCTCCAAATGAAACCATTGGCGAGGATATCCATTCATTCCATTTATTATTAAGCCCTGTCTTTTGCATCATCTCTACATGGAATGTCCAATCTACCGAGTCAAAAGTCTTTCTAAAGTCCACTTTAAAATATAATACATCTTTTATTGGATTTCTTTGTCGTACCTATTATTTCATTGGCACAGATAACCCGGTCGCCGATGTTTCTGCCTTTCAAGAATCCTGACTGATTCTTGCAGATCAGTCTTGGCAGCACTCGTTTTAACTTATTGGCCCACAGCTTTGCAAGGACTTTGTACGAGCAGTTAATCAACAACATGGGTCTAATTCCTCTGGTCTGACCGAGTGAGGAGGTTTTCTGAATAGTATAATGAAAGATGAGTTCATGTTCATCGCCCTAGGTAGGTTGCCCGTGTGATAGAATTATTGGAGAAAAGCTGTAAAGTCATCTTTTAGAATTCCTTAGTAGTGTTGGATGCAAGAAAAATTTAACCATCTGGTCTTGGTCTCTTAGTTCCCTTGCAATCCCATAATGTTATCTTAATTTCATCTTCCAAGAACTCCTTGTTTAGGAATTCATTCTTCTCCTCAGTAATCATTCTTATTGCGAAAATTTTGATTTTTGGTCGCACACTGATTTCCTGAGTAAATAGAGTTAGGAAATAAACTTTAATACCTTTTTCTTTTTTCTTTTTTATCTCGCTTACCTCTTCAACCTATTTGTCTTGAAAAAACAAACCTTGAATATCTATTAGGTATATGTTTTTCAGTAAGGATGCATGGAAGTAGCTTGAATTTGCAAGAAAAATCCCTCATCAATCATTCGGTAAGAATCACATGCATTCTACTTCTTCTTTCTCTGGTCTGTGACCTTGCAAATTGGGCTTCGTGCTCCCGACTCTAGCATCCTGCGAAGCGTTACCGGCGAACGCGTCCGGCGAGAGCAAGAAACCTGGGTTATTCATTCGGTAAGAATACTTTTTTGATCAATTTGGTGTTCTCTGTTTCTGTTCAATTGGATGTTTGTTCAATCCGCTTTCGCTCATTGCTTGCTTGTTGAGATAAGCTTAACTGTTGGAGTGGTGTGTATCATGTATTGGGCGTTTTCAGTTTCGTTTGTTTTGAGTTTTAGAATGTAATGCATTTTATTATAGGAAACGATCAGACATCAAATTTATAGCAACATTTAACCTTGGCCTCTCTGCTATTATTAGAGGCCGAGGTGAATCACCCCAAATACACGTAATAAACCTTTCGATTATTTTTCTGCTCTGATACCATGACAAAATTTATAATATACCTGACTCGTATGGGTGTGTGCGTGTATCAACTTATAAATTGAATGTCTCACAAAATATTTGTGTCAAGTTAATTAATTGAAACACCACATTTATTTATAAGTTGGATGATATTTTAATATTTAATCCATGTGAGACAATTACTCTAATACTCTTATTCGATTTTTAATGATACACTACTAAGTTAAATTAAGATTACGATTCATTCATCATTTCAGTCTTGAGCATAATGCATACTTTGTCCATTTTCAATCCTGCCGACATATTTAGAATATTTATTTTTTCTTCTTGAACATGTTAAGGAGGGACAATGGATGCTTCGGACACGTCAGTCTTATAGGAGCTTGTCTCCTTTTGAGAGTGGGGACGAAACGTTCAGATCAGACATCGAAAAATCAGTGCCCAAGCGCACGGGCCCAGAGAGGAAAAATGATATAGCGCAAGACACGTGCAAGACAGAGTGATTTTACCATTATACCCTCGTGTTAAACACTAATACAAAAATTAACACTGGATATAATTGTCTATTTTGTATTGTCTTGCGCTTGTCTTGTGCTTTTTGTCTTGCGCTATATCATTTCTCCCCAGAGAGATTATATTGAACCTTGGAGGCAATGACGGAACTAGCACAAATATTAAAGGTGGGTTAGATCATAATTTTATTTTTTTTAATGTTAAAATCTTACTTATGTATAGGCCGATCCAAAAATGACCCCGGACTGAAGCACGGGCTGACCCATATATAGGTTCGCCCATGCTTGGAGGATTTTGGTACAATTTTAGACGAAATTTGAAGCCCAAATAGAGTGGCCCAATACAAAAAGTGGAGCCACGCATTCAAAATTTGCGAATCTTAAGATGTATTTATATTGTTGAGAAAATAAAATAAAAAATTCCACGAATAGAATTGGAAATATATAGTAAGTAGTGGCTATATATGTTTAGGGCATTGCGATGTAGCCGAACAACACTACACTATTATACAATGTTTGACATCATATCATAATCGTAAGAGTAACTGGGCAAATTATTATTATTTTAAATAAAGAACGTGACTGAGGCCCATGAACATTGGAAGAGGTTGGTGAACCCAAAAGAGAGACCAAAATATCCAAAAAGAGGCTCTTGTGCCAAAAAAAAAAGACAGTCTATGTTTAACGTCAACTTATCAGTCATTTTATAAAGTAATTTAACTTTATTTGACTAAAATAAGATATCTTAATGAAATAAGATTATTTCGTGAATACTCATTTATACCTTACAAGGTGACCAAAAAATAAGTTATTTCAGGGAACTTATAAAAAAATAAGTTGCCTTATCAATTTTCACTCCGGTTTTATCCCTTCATATTTTTTTCTTATAAAAATAAAAACATAAACTTATTTATTAATTCAGAATTTATTGATTAAGAATGAACAATTCGCAATATGATGCTTACTCCTAACTCCCTTGTTAATAATTGCCATAACATTTTTTTAAGAATAATAAATTATAATAATTAAAGAAAAATTATTTTATTTTATTCTATAATAATAATATAAAAATATAAAAGATATTGTGAATTATTTGTGCAAGTATAAACAAATGCAATTAAAGAATTAAAAATGAGCAACTATAAAATGAAACTCGTTTCTTTTCATTCTCAAATTTTTCTCATCTATGTTTTTAATCTTACAAACCACACTTATATATAGCATGGAATACATTTAATGCACACTATTTGCAATTCCACATTACATGTGTTGTCCTACATTCTCTACCATTGAGCACTATTCCTCATTGACATTTGCATAGATAAGTGCATTCACCTTCACGTGTTGTCTCTTGGCATTAAATTTCATAATACTCTCTCTTGAATGCACATTCTATCATGCTTCGTTAAAACCTTACTAGGAAAAAATCCTGTAGGAAAAAAGTACATGATTTTATCATTCCCCCAGTTGGACACATTTGTAAGTTTTCTCATTCCAATCCCTTTCACTAACTTTTCAAAAATTGCAGTAGGTAGTGTTTTAGTGAACAAATCTGCCAGATTGTCACTTGATCGAATTTGCTGGGTATTGATATAACCTTTTTCTTAAAGGTCATGCGTAAAGAAAAATTTGGGTGATATATGCTTTATTCTATCTCCTTTAACGAAACCTTGTTTCAGTTGAGCAATTCAAGCTGCATTATCTTCATAAAGAATAGTTGGGATATCCTTCTTGGTCTTCAAGCCACACATTCCACAAATATGTAGGGTTATGTTCCTTAACCAAATGCATTCACGACTTGCTTCATGAATTGCATGGATTTCAGCATGGTTGGAGGAAGTAGCGACTAATGTTTGTTTAACAGAACACCATGAAATAGTTGTACCTCCACAAGTAAACAAATAACCCATTTGAGATATAGCTTTCTGTGAATCTGATAAATATTTAGGATCAACATAACCAATTAATTCTGGGTTAGATATGTTCGGACAGTATAAATCCATATCCATTGTTCCTCGAAGATATCGAAGAACGTGTTTGATTCCATTCCAGTGTCTTCTAGTTGGAGAAGAACTATATCTTGCTTGTAAATTTACTGCAAATGATATATCAGATCGTGTATTATTAGCAAGATACATTAGTGCTTCAATTGCACTAAGATATGAAACTTCAGGACCAAGAAGTTCTTCACCGCCTTCATTAGGGCCAAATGGATCCTTTTTCATATAAAGGGATCTTACTACCGTTGCTGTACTTAATGGATGATCTTTATTCTTATAAAATCTTTTGAGCACTTTCCCCAAATAATCAGATTGATGTACAAAAAATTCTTCAGTCAAGTGCTCAATTTGAAGACCTGTTTTTCTAAGGTTTTTCATTTCAAATTCTTTCTTTTGACAAGCTACTGCTATTGATAATTCTTTAGGAGTTTCAATAATATTTAATTCATCTACATAAATAACAATGATGACAAATTCTGATCCAGATCTCTTTATAAAAACACATGGGCATATTAGATCATTTTTATGACCCGCCTTTAATAGGTATGTGCTCAAACAATTAAATCACATACGTCCACATTGTTTCAGCCCATATAGGATTTATTCAATTTAATCGAATAAATCTCTTAAAAATTTGAACTTTGTGCTTCAGGCACTTTAAAACCTTCAGAGATTTTCATATAAATATTATTTTTTAGTGAGCATATAAATAGACTGTCACTACATGCATCAGTTGCATCTCAAACTTTTCATGAATTGCCAGACTTATTAAATAACAAAATGTGATTGCATCCATCACAAGAGAATAAGTCTCTTTATAATAAATGCCTGGTCTTTGGGTAAAACCTTGCGCCACAAGTCATGCTTCATATCTCACAACTTCATTTTTCTCATTTCTTTTCGCACAAATACCCATTTATATCCGACTAATTTTATACCTTTTGGTATAGGGATTACTGATCCAAAAACTTCACGTTTATCTAAATAACTGAGCTCTGAATCAATTGCTTCTTTCCATTTTGGCCAATCATGTCTGTGCATACGTTCCTCCATAGATATAGGTTCAATATCGTCATTCTCTTTCATTATATCACATGCTATATTATATACAAAAATATCGTCGACGTTTGTTTTATCTCGATTCCATATTTTTCACGTTACGACATAATTTATGAAGATTTCTTCATTTTGAGGTACCTGAATTTCTTCATTTATGTTGTTAATCTCTTCAGGAGTGTTACGGATCTCTTCTGGAAATTTTATTTCTTCTTCTGGAGTATCACAGATCTTTGCTGGAGATTTTATTTTCTCATTTGGACCATTCTTTATGTTCGCTCCTTTTATTTTTCGAGGAATTTTATCTTTGGAACCGATTGATCTTCCATGCTTCATGTGTGATTTAGATTCATTTGCTGTAGAAATTTGTCCTTATGGTATATTAAGTCTAATCGGAGCATTTGCAGCTCGTATATGAGACTTGGTTATCGTCTTCAGATCGGTAAGCGCATCTGGCAATTGATTTGCTAAATTTCGCAAATGAATAATATTTTGAACTTCACGTTCACATTGTCGAGAACGAAGATCAAAATGTGATGGTGAATATTCATGCCAGGATTTTTCTTATCCAATTGTTTATTTTCTCCGCCTAATGTTGAAAAAATTGATTCATCAAAATGACAATAAACAAATCTTGCTGTAAATGAATCTCCAGTGCATGGTTCTAAATATTTAATTATCGAAAGAGATTCATACCCAACATATATTCTCATCCTCCTTTGAGCACCCATCTTTGTGCATTGTGGAGGAGCAATTGGTACAAATATCGCACATCCAAATATTCATAGATGGAAAATATTTGATTCTTGATCATAAACCATTTGAATCGGGGAGATATAACTTGTTGGCCTGATGCGAATAAGTGCTCCTGCATGTCCCCAAGAAGATATGTGGAGTTTAAAATGCATAAATATTAGCCTTGCAATCAATTGGAGGCATTTAATAAATGATTCAGCCAAACCATTTTGTATATGAACATATGCAACAAGATGTTCAATGGTTATCCCAATCGACATACAATAGTCATTGAAGACTTGTGATAAAAATCAGCACCATTTAGGCAAAATTTCTTTATTGGAAAATCAAGGAAATAAGTTTGCAAGCGAATTATTTGTGCAAGTAATCTTGCAAAAGCTAAATTGCGAGTAGATAATAAGCACACATGGGACCATTTAGTTGATGCATCAATTAGAACCATAAAATATCTAAATGGTCCGTATGGTGGGTGTATATGCCCACATATATCTCCTTGAATTCTTTCAAATAATGTAGGGTTCTCATACCCAACTTTGTTTAATGAAGGCCTTATAATCAGTTTGACTTGAGAAGAAGAAGCACATGAAAATTCACTGGTTTGACAAATCTTCTGGTTTTTCATTGAATGACCACTTGAATTCTGTATAATTTTCTGCATCATTAATGATCCGGGATGGCCCAACCGGTCAAGCCAAACTTTGAAAGTTTTAGTAGTCTTTAAACTTTCAATAACATAAACTGCAATCATTCATATTGTTGTGTAATACAACCTAGAAAATATTATGAGTAATTTTTCTAAGATGCATTTGTTACCCGAAACAATTGATATAATGCATAAACATTTTTCATCTTTTTCGTTCATAATGTCGATATGATATCCATTTGGGCAAATATCTTTAAAACTCAATAAATTTCGTTGAGATTTAGATGAAAATAAAGTATCATCAATTGTGATATTTATCCCTTTTGGTAGTACAATTTGTGTTCTTCCGGAGCCTTCAATTAATTTTGCACTACCAGATATTGTATTAATATACGCTTCTCTTGTAGATAGAAAAGAAAAATATTTTTTTATTGTTGAGTATGCTGTGTGTTATTACACTGTTTGCGAGCCACGCATCTTCTTCATTTGATTTAGATAAATCCACATTTATCTTCAATAAATTAATTTAAGTAAGAAATAAATGAAATCAAACTTATAATAAAGTAGTTGTTACATAATAATCAAACATAATACTGAGAGCTAGATAAAATACATAAAAAACTTAGATATTTTTTTACACTATTCAGAGGATCGGGTTGGACAAGGAAATCATCAACATCTAGATGTGTTATATCAAATATTCCATGGAGGAAATCATCTTGAACACAATTCATCTCTACATTCGGTATTGGATTTTGAAAAAAGTTTGTCTCTGTATTTTTTCCTTTAGCTTTTGAAGCTTGATAAAATTTTGCTAGGTGCTTTGGTGTACAACAGGTACAAGATCAATGATTGTTCATCCCACATCGATGTCAAACATTTTCTGCATTCTTGTTGCATTCAGATATTACGATCTCGTAAGTTTTTCATTTTTCTCCCACTTCTGGTGTAATTTGTATTATTAGGAATATTGCAGCGAGAGTAAGGATGATTTATCCAATTTTCACGTCCACGACCACAATCAGGGCTGGGGCCTTGATTAAATGTATTCGCATTCACTTCTGAGAATGAAACAGAATCACTGAGATGTGATTGATGATTTTTCATTAGTAACTCGTTAGTTTGTTTAGGCACAAAAAGACACAAAATTAGTTTGCAATACTTCTTAAAACCCTTTTCACGGTATTGCTGCTGCAAGAGCATATTAGTGGCATAAAAAATAGAGTATGTTTTCTCTATCATGTCCTCATCGGTAATCATTTCACCACATAACTTCAGTTGAGAGCTGATTTTGAACATGACAGAATTGTATTCGCTTAAAGATTTAAAATCTTGTATGCGTAAATGCAACCAATAATAATGAGTATTCGGAAGTATCACCATTTTCTGGTGATCATATCTCTCTTTGAGATTTTTACAATGATTCGCAGGATCTTTTATATTGAGGTATTCTGCTTTGAGCTCCTCATTAATATGGTGGTGAATAAATATCATGACTTTTGCCTTATCTTGTTGAGATGGTTTATTTGCATCTTTTATGGTGTCCCCGAGACCCATAGCATTTTGGTGGATTTTCGTATCAATAATCCATGACAAGTAATTCTTTCTCGTGATGTCCAAACCCACAAACTCAAGTTTTGAAATATTGGACATTATAATAATAATTAATTAAATTTACCTCAGCAAGAATGCTAGTACCCAGTAGTAGAGTAGTGCTGATAATATGTTGTGAATTATTTGTATAAGTGTAAACAAATGCAATCAAAGAATTAAAATGAGCAAGTATGAAATGAAACTCGTTTCTTTTCCTTCTCAATCTTTTCACATCTATGTTTTTAATCTTACAAACCATACTTATATATAGCATGGAATACATTTAATGCACACTATTTGCAATTCTACATTACATGTGTGTTGTCCTACATTCTCTACCATTGGGTGCTATTCCTCATTGACATTTGCATAGATAATAAGTGCAATCATCTTCACGTGTTATGTCTTGGTACTGAATTCCATAATAAAAGGAATAAAATAACAACATAAAGCATGCAATTTTATGTCATTTTATAAAAATCAACTACCTTATTGGGTAATTTTATCAAAAATATTTCATTCACTTGATTAGGTGTTAAGATTTAAGTTTGAATACACAAGTGAAAGTCGCAACAGTATCTGCAACTGCACTTAAGTCTTGAACTTGTGGATGGTAGTAATTTGGGAAATCTGTAGAATTCAAAATAACCGAACTTTCAACCGAACAGAGGGAGAAGCTGAATTTGTGCTGGAAAAAGTGAGGCTAAACTAAATACATGGATTGGTCTTTGGTGGTACCTACGGCGAAGAAATTCTACACCGTTGACGATTGGGTCCAGGAGTCGCGAGTCGCGAGTCGCTGGATTGGCGCTGGAGTTCTGATTGATGCCATCGAGAAAAGAGGAGAAATGAATAATTTGTAATTATGTGACCGAAAAGGGTCATATTATAAATAACATTCTTTTATAATATATTATATTTCTCCCTACCCCAAAAAAACGTTCGGGTGAAGCTACACATTTTCCTTGGGGGTGCAAAAATAACTAAAAAAATAATTTATATATATTTTTATTAACTAAATAAAATAAGTATAAAAAAATAATTATAATGTTGTTACAATTGTTCTCAACAAGAACTCACAATTTGAAATCGTTGCATTGTAATCTTATTGCGGACTGAATAAAAAATGTCATATTGGTGTAAGTAAATTAGATAAGTGATGGAGCCTAGGAAATATGGGAGCTTAGAACTCGCATCTTGCTTCCTAAATTCACAGCATACAACTCTCGGGAGGAAGGAAAATACAATAGCTAGTTTGTGGTGAGTGCAACGGGCATTTGCCTGAAGAATACAAAGAACTAGTATACCTTAACTTTAATATCCGAGAATGGCTCGTCCTTTAACATTGTCTGAGTAAGCCTATTTATAGAATACACATAGGGATATATTGGAACTTTTACATGGACATGACTGTTAAAACCAGGACTCACTTATGGGCGGCTACAACTGTTAGCTATCCCTTCTATTGGCGGCTCGAGAAGATAGGTATGTTAGACGGTGTTGTCTCATCCTTATCGCGGGGATGTATATGCCTGTCTTGAGGGCCTTTATGAGTGACATGAGGTCATTCCTCATCGAGCTCATGTGATGTGATGGTAAACTGCATGCCCCACTTGTGGGTGATAGTCGTTGCATGATATCCCTTTATCAGGGTTATTCACCTCGGCCTCTAATAGAGTAGGACTGAGTTAGAATACCTCGGTCCATCGATCTTCTCCTCGAAGCGACTTTGGGATTGCCAGGCCTTCCCGTAAATGAATCTTATCTGATGGGCCTTTTATTGTTTTTTTGTCTTCCACATCATGAATCCCCAAAGTTTAAGAGTTATATATTTATAGCCCTTGAACTTTATTGATCTTTCCGCCTTGCTCATTTCCCAGCTCATTGTTTTAAATTTCTCCTCTGGCGATTCAACTTCTGTGCCTTTTTTTTTAAAACTTTTGTGCGTTCTTTGGGTTTTGATTGGTAGCGATTCATTTGCATAACCCCGATTATTTCTATACTTATTAGGTGTACCTATTTATTTGGTCTCGCCCCTCATTCCCATCATCCTGTACTTTATCTTTGGGTATTTGTAGCCGAAAAAAAGAGTAGAAATCATGATCATGCCTAATGGGCATAAGTCCAAGAGCGTGACCTCCAATCTTCACTTGTGGGTGTAAAATCGGCTCTCTCTGTCAGACAATCCGAATGTCGCCTAGAAGTGAGTTGGCTCAAATACATGGTAATTCAACGGCTCCTCTTCCTCCTACTGATTCCATGGGCCTAGAGGCATTCATGGGAATTTATTGAATATGACTCGTGAGAGGCTGCCCGACGTATGGGAGAAGTACCATCACAAGGAGATTTATACTAGTCCCTCCCACTCTTGAAGATTAGATTATCTACCCTCTGCCTTGTCATTTTGCTTCTTTTGAGGCTCAACATCATGGAGGGTTTCATTTTCTACTTTATCTTCCTATTTGGAATTTCATTCATTTTTGCCATGTGATTCCTTTTCAACTTGCCTCGTGGGTCGTTCCTAGCAGTTTGTGAACTTTTGAGAATAAAACCTTTGCTTGCGGCTATATTTACTTTCTTCACTACTTCTCTTGATATTTTTTTCTCTTTCTAGCCTGGTGATTATCTCCACCCCCAGCTCTGGTGTGGACATATATAGCTCTCTTACTTTTCTATCGGATGACTAGATGTAGAGCTTCTTCTTTTGTCTATCCTCCGCTCCATATGGATCAATTTTTCGACACACCTTGCTGTGAAAGCGTAGAGGGTCTTGAGCTTGATCCCAAGTTGATTCTAGGCGGCCTTTCTGAGGACTTGCAATGTCTTCACCTTAGATGCCATGTGTATATTGATGAGGAAGTTTTAGTATGGGCATGACTTTCTCCTTCACCCCAAAGTGCTCGCACTCTTTAGGTAAGGCCAATCGTATCCTTCAAAGAAGGACCCCAATTTTGTTTCCTGATAAGTCCCTTTTGATTTGCGCAGCTGACATCTCGGAATAGAAGGTGATAAAAATAACTTTAGAAGCATCTCAGGAGGGAGCGAAATTTCTCAAGCGATATTTGATATTAGGGTTTGCTCCTTTGGAGGAATAAGGGTTATGGGGCCCCCATACTTCTTGAGTCAATTTTGAAACCTCCCTTTGAGATGCCCCATTTTGATGACCTCCAAGATATGCGCCAGTTAGGTGCTCCACCACTCCTTTTTTTTTCGTTTGAGGGGAGAGGGATGGCCCAAGTAAGGGAGAACAACTTCCCCCCTCTCCCCCTATTCCTGTCCTCTTTACCCTGTTCAATTTAAGCTGGTGATAAGTTCTGGGGAGTTGAACAAAAACTTTGGAACTTGAGGCGATTAAAATCTTGCACCACGAGTGCCTTGAGGAGTGCTTTAGTGGTTCCGTTTTTGAGTGGATTTACCTTGACGACGTAGGACCGGCAGGCCTTTTGAATTGGAAACTTCTTATCAAGCAAGTAGAGAGGAATAGAGTAGTGTACAACAGGGCACACTTGAATATCCTGAGGAATGCAAATTTCAAAGAATTCTATCTCTTTGAGAAACTGGAGAAATCCTTCAATCCTGTCCATGAGCCTCTTAATAAGAGGGTGTGAATTCGCTCTCGCGCCAACATAAGCTTCTTTTGTAATTTTTTGTAGTCTTTGAGAGCTTGCACATGTTAATATATCTGTCCGTTTTGCTCTTTTGTTCATCTACTCAATCCTCTAGTTGTTGGTAGATATAGCCTTGGCAGATGCTTTTGACACAAGGTAGGTAATCGTTTTGTAGTCTTGTGTCTTGAGAACAATGATTGTTGTTCTTGTAATTTAAGATTAGTCCCTTGAGCATGTGGGAAGTTATTATATACCCTTGTGTTTATACCTCTCTATTATTGAACCCAGGTATCTCCGTGGGCTCGAGGTGGTGCTACCTAGTTCCGCCTTCTATTATTAAACCCACAAATCACCTCAAGCGCGAGGAGGTATTGCTTTTCTTCACATATGTTATTGAACTCAGGTGTTTGCATGGGTGCAAGGTGGTGTTTCCTAGTTCCACCCCCTATTATTGAACCCATGAAACACATCGAGCGCAAGAGGGTGTTTTACCTTTTCCTATGAGGACCACGACAACCTCTTCACCCAAAACACAAGGAGTATTATGGCTACTCATATGGGTTTTGCCTTTTTCACATGGGGCAATCGGTGTTAGCCTCCATGATTTTTCTTCTCTCTTATTTTTGGAGAGGAAGGGAGGAGCATACGTTAGCGTCCCCGATATTTTTCTTTTGTTGAGGTAGCCCATAGTCTCTCTCAGCTCGCCCCATGGGATATCTCATGTAGGGTGTTGTATGTCGATCATCGTGGAGGAATACAATGGCATATTCCAAAGCTACCTTCCCTTTAGATTTACTTGAATGGGGAATTGTACTCCTCTATCATTTCTCCTGTAATTGATACTGCAAAAGTATAGGCATTCTTAAAGACATATAGGTAAGGAGACAAGATAAGTGGATGTCTTTGCCATCCTTCTTAGTGATAATATTTCTTTAGTTTGTTAGCATTCTGTGGCCATTTGGAGACACTTCATTCTAGTGTTTCCAAGAGGCAGGATCCATTTGTTCATGCCTCGACTACCTTCTAGGGCCATTCCCAATTATACCCTAGCTTTCCTGTGTGTTTTTCGCATTTTCGTAGTTCTAGGACTCAATTATCAAAACCTCTAGGCCTTACATTATTGTCATAAGCTCTCATGGTGGCATCCTGATACCTTTGGATACTATTTTCTCCTTGTACTCTTTTCTTCTCGATTATTTTGAGGTCCAGATAATGTGCTTCTCAATTTTCCTTCTCCTCATAGTCATGAATCAACAAATTATGAATCATTAACTCCACCGGAGCTACGACCTCAAATCTGCAGATGAGGATGAAAGGGGATTCTCCTTTAGTTGTTCTGTGTGTGGTAAGATAGCTCCATAATACCAGTGGTAGCTCCTCGGCCCATCATCCTTTGCTATCCTCAAGAGTTTTATTTAACTGCTCCATGATGGTCTGGTTGGTGACCTCGTTATGTCCATTGGCTTGAGGATTGTATACCAAGGTGAAGCTTTGCTTTATCCCCATATCCTCACAACATTCATGTATCCATCTTCCTTGGAACTATGTGCCAATATAGGATACCAGAGTGAGATGGACCCTAAAACAACATACTATGTTTTTATAGAGATTTTATGACTTCAGTTTTGGAAATTTGGGATAAGGCCTCAACCTCTACCTATTTAATAAATAATTTGACGACCACGATCATGAATTTCTTATGTTTGCTTGTTTGCAGAAAGGGCCCTACAAGGTCAATTCCCTACTGATCGAAAGGGCAGGCGATGGAAATGCTCCTCATAGGGGTGGATGGCTGATGCCGTAAGTTTCCAAATGCTTGGCATCGTGGGCATTTCTTTACATACTCGGCTTCTTATTCCTACATTGTGAGCCAAAAATATCCAAGTCTTAATATGTGGTAGACTAGGGCTCGTCTGCCGCAGTGACCTCCGCAAGTGGCTTCATGCACTTCCTTGAGGACTTCTCCGATATCCTTGCCCTCGATGCTATTGAGATAAGGTCCTTCCCAATTTTTTTTTATATAACTACTCATTGATCCACACAAACCTATTGGATCGGGTTACCAAGTAATGCCACTCCTTTATCTCGGAGGGAGAATCCCATGGAGAAGGAACTTAACTATGGGGTCTTCCAAGTTGCATGCGTGTGAAATACTCATTGAGGAAATTAATAGTTAATGGAGGTATTGTGGCCAAGCTCCGGAGGGTTTGCGCATCTAATGTGTTTATGTCTTCATTTTTTCCCAATGAATCCTACCCAAGAGAGTTGTTCAACCTAGGAATTCTCCTCTTGGGAAACCTGCTTGAGTTCAAAGCTTACAAACCATTTAACCTTTTCTCGAAGATCTTGATGATAGATGAGAAGTGTTGGCTTCTTTTCCTAGAAGGTACCCAGGAAATGTTCTCAAACTAGCCGTGAGCTTACATGCGCTAAGAGTCATTGTACTCCAATAGAGTGCGATAGCTGAACCACGTGTATCAAAGCTACATAGTCAGACACGTTGGTGGTGATAGGGAACTCGATTGAGAAGGCAAGCGTGTGCTGCAACCTCCCTGGCTTCCCATGGAGGATCTGTCTAACTATAGGATCCATACCTCTGTGTCTTCCTCTCCTTGAGTTCTCTCAGCAGCAAATTTGGCTACTATTTGGGTTTTGAGTTTCATTTTAATCTTGTACCGTATCGTACTAGCTCAATCCGATTGCCAATTTTATCAACCTCATGAGGAAACGGACCTCGTGAGGACTTGCTTGAGGGTTTGATTGGTAACAACCTTAATGGTGTATGCGTGCAAGTAATGTCGTAGCTTGTGGGAGGAAGATTTGGTACTTAGCGGTGTAGCGTCGATTTGCGACTTGGATCAACCGACTACAAAGTATGTTAGCCTCTAGGTCTTTTCCTCTTTGAGGACAAGTGCAACATTGACTGCCAGAACGCCAAAGTAGAGTAGAAGTTCTTTATAAGCTTTCAGGGTGATGAGAACCATAGTTTCATGAAGGTAGTCTCTCAGTTGCTCGAATGCCTTTTGGCAGTTTCCCTCAAAGGCCCCTCTATTCTTTAGAAGCTTGAAGAAGGATAAGGCCCTGTCTGCCGATTTTGAGATGAATCAATTGAGGGCAGTTGTGCGACTCCATAGTCTCTGGATTTCCTATATGTTTCAGGTTGGCTGCATATTTACAAGGGCTGGACCTTGTTCGGGTAAGCCTCAATTCTCTTCTCGAACACTAGGTATCCGGGGAACTTTCCTCCTTCTACCTTGAATCAAAGGATTTAGCTTTAAACCTATTTTACAAAAAAATGGCAAAACCAGCTTTCAGGCGTTCATGGTGTTTACCTGGTTCAGGTCTTTTCACCAGCATGTCATCAACGTAGACCTCCGTGCAATCTCCCTATGAGTGGGGCAAAGATTTGGTTTACCATTCACTGGTATGTGACCCCTGTGTTCATTAATCCGAAAGGCATTACCACATAGTAGTAATTTTCATATGACATGATAAATGTGGTTTTTACATGATCTTCTTTGGAAAGGGGAATATGGAGGTATCCGTGATGTGCATTTCTAATGGACAAGAGCGGGTGGGGATCCTTTTCGCAGTGTTTATTCGGATCAGTGAAGTTGACGTACATCCTCTACTTACTTCCTTTTTAGGGATTATGACTACATTCATTAGCCACTCCATATACTGAACTTCTTCGATGTGATTGGTTGTGAGTAGCCACCAAACCTTAGACTTGATGATGAGGTCCTTTTATAGGGATAACTTATGCTTCTTTTGTTGCACTTATTTTGCATTGGGGTGGCGTTTAGCTGGTGCTCGGCTAATTTGAGGATGATTCCCTAGAATGGGTATGACCCCCATGTGAAGATATCCTCGTAATCCCGTAGATATGGGCTTACATGTTGCGGGTTGGATTTTTCAGCCAGACAAGTGCATGTCTTGTAAACGTGTATGCCTGGCATGACATACGTAAAAAATATTCTATGTTGGGCTAGCCCACATGCAAATGAGACACACACGTTTGCACATTTTTAATTTTATTTTAATTTTTTGATTATTTAATAAAAAAATAATATAATTTAAATGATGATTTAGAAAAAAAAAATTCACGATGTGGGACAACCCACACCGTACACCACGGTTTCCGGACTGGACTTTCAAAACGACACACGGATGCTTTGTAAAATGCGCGGATACCACACGTACGTTTTCTAAAAAAAATAGCTTGCTGTATGCACATTTTTATGTGTGCGGTTTAGGCACGTTTGCATGTTTTGATGACTACTCGAATTCAACCTCCAATCCCACTGAATCCCACGAGAGGCATACCAATGGGTTCCAGCATGGTCTGACCCATGC
>JAOWBN010159044.1:0-31027 GCA_028565015.1 Pinguicula moranensis
GTTGTAACTTTACCATCAATGGTGATTAGCATGGATTGTGGCACTTGGTGAAGGATTTCAGATTGGATCAATAGCTGGGCAACCTCTAGCCTTTTGTGAATGATGGTGCATTCATCTATCTCGATCAGTTTGCCTAGTTTATTCCCAATAATCTCTAGGTTTCTTTTTGTCCACAGTTTAAGTGGTTTTGTATCAGTTTGTTAAGGAATTGAGATCGTCTTCTACTTCAGACCAAGGCATTATGTCGGATAACCAATTCATCAGCCACAATCTATCATATTTTAGGAGAGTATCCATGTCAGTAGCTTGTTCTTCCCAAAGTAGTACTCGTTTACCTCCCAGTGGACTTACCATAAGATTTATGTACCCAACTCTTCGCATTGCCAGTTGAAGTTCCTTCCATTCATCATTTTTCTTTAGTATCCCTAAGTATCCATGCGACAACCAATCAGAAGATATGCCTTTCGTGGAAAAGGATAGTACTGGTATAGACCTCTGGAGGTTAGATTGGTTCTGTACCTCGCTGGTAGATCCTAATTCCACTTCCAAATCAGACATCACAATAGTCTTTCCATTCAAGGATTCCAATTTAGATGTCATAATCACCCCAGTATTGTTGAGCTGAAAGAGTTTACTGTCTATGTCTGTTAGATCCTTGAAATCCAAAAACGTGAAGGGTGAATCATATTGATCCAGTTTCCGGGCTATCTTAGGGGAACAGATGTTGCCCTATTTTCTCAAAACTCTCAACAGTATATCAGTGTCACAATTGAGTCAAAAGTTGGACATGAAAAAAGTTGTAGGTGAGTTTTGTCCCTTCAGATTAAGTCATTGGGCTGGTGGTTCCTTCACCTTCGTTCCCAATCTGTAATGCACTGAAGAAGGATTTTGCATACGTGAAGTGTCAGCATAACTCCTAGATGGGTGGGCTAGAGATAGTGGAGTTTTTCCTGCCTTGATGGCCGCTCGCCTCATACATTTTGTTGTTGAGAGGGAATCATCCAGTTCGACATGTTATATGGGTGATACTAGAGAACCTTGAAGGGTATTGTTCACGCAAAGGAGGGGTTGGAGATTGGAGATGAGGAGGTGGGTATAGAGAACTGAGAGCCGCTCGAGTGCCGTGTGTGCCAGTGGTGGTTATATATTTACCGTAAGAGCTTGGTGAAGGGAGTAGTGGGTGGTGTAGAGAGTAAGGGTTTACTGTTCATGGATGTGATATAGTGGTTTGGGGATGTTTTCAGTAGCCTTCCCGGGCGCACGAGGCATCCCCAGGAAGAGAAGACTATTGGGAGTTGGGTTAGACAGAGGATTGCTCAGACAGGTGATGAATATAGCTCATACTAGAAATTTGATATTATTTATGGTGGAGGAGCAAAGCAAAAGATTTTTCGGTGTTATCGTTGATTGTGAAGAAAGTTCTAGAATGTCTGGTTTCTATAGTGGCCGTCGAACAAACCTTTAGAAGGGGATGATACATTGACGACTGGTGTTCAAACGTTCATCCGCTCAACTTGGAATATCAGACATGTTTGAATGATGAAATAACTACTTCACGTAGAACACAAGAACATAAACAATACGATGAAAAAGATGAATTCGATACCGGGGATCCTGATATGGCATCGGCGAGTAGGACGAGTCCAAACAATGATGAGGAGTAGTGGGCTCTCCATTAGGTGAGTAAGGTAAGAGAGCAACGTGGGATTTGATTCATTTATGTATAAAAACACAAATAATACGTAGGCAACTTAACTATAAATGTTAACATTTATCATTAACCTCAAGCCCTCTCATATTATTTTTTTAGTTTATATAAAGTTTATAATTCATAAAGTTAATTCAATTTATAAACCTAAATTTATAAAAAGTTTGAACAATTTATAAACCCTATATTCTAATAAGGTTAAACCAAACATCATATAAATATATATATATATATATATATATATATTTAAAAACATTCTACTAACTTATAAACTTTAAATAAATCACAAACTTATAAACTTTATATAAATCATAAACTTATAAACTTTATATAAATCATAAACTTATAAACATTAATAAGTTAATTTAAACCCTAAATTCTAACCCTAAATCCCAAACCCTAAACTTAAAATTTAATATTTTATAAGTTTATATAAACTTTAAACTTATAAACCTTAACACTAACATTTTTTGTACAAAAAAGTTTGAAAGATTTTTTAGCATACAAAAAACAAATGTTAGAAAAATAAAAAAAATTAAAACAAACAGTAGGACCAAACCCGGTAGTTCAATTGTGTCGGAACCGTATCGGAATCGAAAAAAAAAGGGTAGCATGGAGGGCCGAGCCGGCCGGGCCAGACCGATGAACCGGACCCAATCAAACCGATGATCCGGCGATTCGGTCCCGGTCCTAAATTTTACAAAAATGGAACCGGCTGTTCGCAAGATTGGCCTCAATTGGCCTGGTCCAACCAGAAGTCCATTTTGCTGGAAATTGATATAAAAAAAAACAGTAGTTGGACTGGAACGCCGGTTCAATCGTCGGTCCAACCGATTTTTAAAAAAAATAGCTATTGTAGATTTTAAATAAATATATATAGTTATATATTTTAGGATTTGGAGTAAATGATTTAAAATTTTGGATATATATAATTTTTAATTCATAAAATTATATATATAAATATATACTTTATAGTTTATATCTATATATTGTATAATTTATATAATTTATAGGTTCAGTGGCATAACTTTATAGTTTATGTAGTTATAAATAAAGATTTCATAAATTTAGGGTTATAAGTTTACATATAAATTTAAGGTTGATATATATTTATAGGATTTAGGGTTATACATATAATAATTTATAAACTTATATATATAAATAATACGTTATACTTTATAGTTTATATAGTTTATATCTATGTATTGTGTAGTTTATGTAATTTATGAGTTTATAGTTATACGTTTATAATTTGTATAGTTTATAAATATAGATTTATAAGTTTATTTATAAGTTTATTGTTCTATATTGTTATAGTGTTATGAGTTTCGCATATGTAAATATATATATAATATATATATCAAAATTTATAAACTTACATATATAAGTTATATTTTATATGGTTTATATTTGTATATTATGTTAGTTATAAGTTTAGTGTAACAAATTTACTGTTTATATAATTTATAAATAAAGATTTGTAATTTTAGGATTATAAAATTTATATAATTTATATATAATTTTTGAGTTATAAGTTTATATTATATATAGTTATAGGATTTAGATTATATATACATTTAATAAATTATAAACTTATATATATATATATATACAATTATGTAAGTTATTTTATTTAATTTATAACTTTATATAACAAATAATATATATTTACATCCCCAACAAAATTAAAATAAATAAACAATAGGAGTTCATAAATTATAAGCTTATATATATAAATCATACAATATATTAAATTTAATTAAAACTTTATATAACAAAAAAATTTAAGTAACGATTTTTTTAAAACAATAAAATATAAAAAATATAAAAAAAATTAGCTAGGAACCGATGATTGAACCATGTTGGAACCGTATCGGAACCGGATGGACGAACCAAGAAATCGAACCAGCTGTTGAATTGGGAACCGTAGGTCCGGGCATATTGAACCGTGGGGCGTTTGGGACCCGGTGTTCCTGACCGCCTAGCTTAGGTCTAGCATCCCCTGACAAAAATTGAAAAGTTGTCCGAATTTGAAGGGGATTTGGGCTTACAATTGGACTAGAATAGCCTAGTGAATAACAACGGTGAATCTAAATAAGCCGAAGATGAAATTTCCCAAAAGAGTAATAATCTAGTCCAATTAACAAATTGTTTCAAAGGCGTGGGCTAGTTTTAAGATCTAGAAAATTTGCTTGGGTTCGAGCCCAAATTCATCATTCCGTTATGGACTAATTGATAAATTGTATAAATAAAGTAAGGAATTTGATACGTGCAAATGAACTACAATGAACAAAATGCAAGTTTTCTTCTCAATTTGTTTTCTCTCAACCTTCATTTTTCTTATTTCGTTTTCTCTTATTCTCTGTACATATTTATACAACGAATGACCGACACATTTCTCGTGCCTTCAATTAATTTTGATACTATTCAACACTATTCGACATAAATGTTCTTTTTGCATCCGTCGCCAAAATTGTTGTGGCAATTATTCCATAACACTACCCTTTAAATTTTTTTTCATCGTTAAAACTTTATTAGGAAAAAATCTTAGTAAAGGAAAAAGAATAAATGATTTTATAATCTTTCCCTGTTGGACACATATTTGAGTTTCCTCATGTCGATCCATTTGACCAACTTTTCAAAAGTTGCAATAGGTAGTGCTTTTGTGAACAAGTCTGTCAGATTGTCACTTGATCGAATTAGCTGAATATTTATATCACCCTTTTTTGAAGGTCATGTAAAGAAAAATTTAGGTGATATACGCTTTGTTCTATCCCTTTAATGAAACATTATTTTCAATTGAGTAATGCGAGCTGCATTATCTTCATAAATAATAATTGGAATGTCCTTCTTGGTCTTCAAGTCACACATTCCAAGAATATGTTGGATTATAGTTCTTAACTAAATGCATTCACGACTTGTTTCATGAATCGCAAGGATTTCTGCATGGTTAGATGAAGTAACGACTAATGTTTGTTTAATAGAACACCACGAAATAGTTGTACCTCCACAAGTAAATAAATAGCCTGTTTGAGATCTAGCTTTGTGTGTATCTGATAAATGTCCAGCATCAGTATAACCTATTAATTCCAGGTTAGAACACATTCTCTTTGTCTTGCTTGTACTTGATCACATAGGTGAAAGTTTCGATGAACTCAACCCATCTGGCATGCCTCTTGTTAAGCTTTTGCTGGCCTTTTAGGTGCTTCAAGGAATCATGGTCTGTGTGGATCACGAATTCTTTGGGCCAAAGGTACTGTTGCCAATTCTCTAAAGTCCTCACTAGTGCATACATAAGTTGGGTAGTTCAAAGTAACACCACTCAACTTCTCTCTAAAGTATGCTATGGGTCGTCCTTCCTGCATTAGTACAACTCCAATACCTACACCAGAAGTGTCACACTCGATCTCAAATGTCTTAGCAAAGTTTGGCAAAGAAAGTAAACGTGTTTGTGATAACTTCCCTTTTATAAGTTCAAATGCCTCGTCTTGCTCTTCTCTCCACTTGAATGGCACATTTTTCTTGATCATATCCGTTAGGAGCGCGACTAAGCTGCTGAAATCTCGCACAAAATGCCTATAGAAACTAGCTAGGCCATGAACTCCTAACTTGGGTCACGGACGTGGGTGTGGGCCACTCCTTTTTTTTGAAAGGAAAATATTATTTTTTTTATTAAACAAAGCACAATTGTGCCGAAAAACGAATATGTACAAAAATGAAGTGTTCACTGCTAGTGCTAGCTAATCTGGACAGAGAAGAAGCCATTCCCTCGCTGCTTGACCCCAAGATTCTTTCCCCGACTTCAAAATAGAAAGCCTTGCCCGCTTCAAATTTTTACCCGGCCGGACAGAGCAAGAATCCTCTGAGCAATAGTTCATTCTTTGCTTACTAGCTCAAATAGCAAAAGATGAAGGAGAAACTCCCAGATCTGTAGCTGATTGAATGGTTCTTGTTCACTCCTTGATGGCTCTTACCTTCTCATCATCCACTTCAATGCCATTCCTGCTTACAACAAAACCAAGAAACACAAGCTTGTTCATGCTAAAGGTACACTTCTTAAGATTAGCATAAAGCTTTTCTTTTCGAAGAACTTCTAACACTTTCCTGATAAGCATAACATGCTCATCTTTGTGTTTCGAATGAATCAAGATATCATCACAGTAAACAACAACAAATTTACCAATGAAAGCTTTTAAAACATGGTTCATAAGTCGCATGAAGGTACTAGGTGCATTAGTCAATCCAAAAAGATTAACCAACTGTTAGGATTCTTTGTGCCGGATCAAATTTGTTAGCACAATAAACAATATAATAATATAATTGCAGAATTTAAAGAATGCGAAATGTAATGAGACGATATATAATTCCCGTGGTTCGGGAGATGTAAAATCTCCTTAATCCATGTTGAGCTCCGGAATCGGTAGCCCTTTGTATCCTTTATTCAATTTTTGAATGTCCTCGGCGAATGTTACAATGAACGCTAAAAATAAATAGATTTGGAAAAAACAGTTGCCTCTAAAGAATAATCTAGGAGCTAAAACTATCAAAATAAGGGGATATAATAACAGATCTACAAGTATCGACTTGAGATCTGAGACTATGTCTCCGTTTGAGTCGGAATGAGAAATAATGCAGATTTGATGACGGATGTTGAAGATCTACTAAAAACAAAAATAATTTAACTTTTACAGTAAGAGTTGAAAATCGTTTTTAGAAAAAACAGTTTGCACGCCTGAAGTAAAGAGGCAAAAATTTCAGTTTGCAAAAGTTGAAGTTTTAGAAGAAAAAAAAACTCAAGTAATCATGTAAAGTTGAAGCGAAAACAGAGAGATTTCTGTTAAAACGCTCGAAAGGGATAGTGTTGTGAAAAATCAGTGAATGAAATGAGTTCCTTGTATGATTTGTGGGTTTTTTTCGGGTTTTATATTTCCCTAGTTCTAATCCTGACCGCTCAATTTATTTGATCCAACGATTAGTTTTATTTTATTTTGTAGATAATTCCTGCTTATCGGATGAGATCTGAAAAATGGACGGCTCGATCAGTTTCTCTTCCTTCGATCAGCTGGATTTAAGGGTGGCCGTCGGATAAGGCAGCTTTCAATGGTCGAGATTTGTTGTCCATGGAAAAACGTGGAAACGATAATGACCGTTAGATTATGTCAGATTTTGAACGGTTTAGATTTGGTTGGTCTGATCGAGGGCTGACTACAAAACGTATGCCGTTGGATTTGTGCAGAAAACCGACGGTCCAGATCTTCTACTCAACTCGAGGGACAGCTTTCAAATTTGTCCGTTGTATTAGGTTCAAATTGACGGCTCAGATTGGGTTTCATCTTGAGGCACGGATCACGCCAGGGACCGTTGGATTTGTGCTTGTTCTGGACGGTCCAGATTGATCGACATTGTTGTCGACGCTTTGTCCGTTGGATGAGAAGTTGTATCGACGGCTGATAATTTACAACTGAAGAAAACGGGCAGCCCACAATGATAAAGGGACTTGGGCAAATCAAATCCAAAAAAATCCCGGCTTAAATGGTTTTTAATACAAAGCCCAACTGTTTTTGACTAATTTGTTCAAATGGACAATCATAAGTATGCTCGGCCCACTAGCCAATAATGCAAAATCCAGCAGACATTAATAATCGGTCCATATCTAAAAAATTATGTGGCCAAATTTGAATTGTTTAATTTTAATTAATTTTAATATTGAGTTTTCAACTTTAATTTCTAACACCAACTACTCATATAGTCCATACTTAGTCTTGAAAGCACACTTCCATTCATCACCTTCGTTCATTTTGATTTGATAATATCCACTCCTTACATCAATCTTGGAAAATAAACATGCACCATGCAAGTCATCAAGCATATCATCTAACCTAGGAATAGCATAACGATACTTAACCGTTATGTTGTTGATGGCTCTGCAATCAGTACACATTCTCCAAGCTCCATCCTTTTTGGGCACAAGTAGCACGGGTACGACACACGAGCTCATGCTCTCCCGGGCGTGCCCCTTGGCTAGTAATTCATCCACTTGCCTCTGCAACTCCTTAGTATCTTCCGGGCTACTTCTATAAGCTGGTCCGTTGGGTATAGTAACTCCTGGAACAAAATCTATTTGATGCTCAATGCCTTGGATAGGGGGTAGACCTGCGGGCAGTTTCTCTGGCATGACATCTGCAAATTCCTGCAATAGAGAAGCAATGTTGCTTGGTAGAGTACTAGCTAATAGGGTTAGATAATAGGGTTTCTTTGTACATAAGCACAAAAAGAAATGCGTGAATGTAAAGCTTGCTTGATCTCACTCTTTTGGGCCAAACAATTTTTTTTTGAACTCACTTTTTGGGGTGCCTCACGTACACTCTTTTTTCTCTCATTTTTTTTTCCAGTCATGGCCTCTTTTTCTCTCTCTCTTTTTTTTTTCTATCTCTCTCTTAATCTCTCACTTCTCTCAACTTATTTTGGTCTTCAGTGACCTGTTTTGGTGGTAAAGGAATAAGTACAATAGATTTTACACCATAAGCAAAAGAGTACCTATTCATGCAACCATCATGTAGGACCTTGCGATCAAATTTCCATGGTCGACCAAGTAGTATGTGACATGCATCCATTGGCACAACATCACAAAGATTCTCATCCTCGTACTTGCCAATCTTCAAAGTAACCATTACATGCTTCGTGACATTCATCTCCCCGCAATCATTCAACCACTGAAGCCTATATAGTTTTGGATGCTTAAAAGTCTCCAAATTGATCTTTTGCACTAGGTAAGTACTTGCCACATTCGCACAACTTCCTCCATCAATGATGACACTGCAAACTTTAGTATCAATAAAACAACGAGTATGAAAAAGATTCTCACGCTGTGTCTGTTCCTCTTCCTCTCGGATTTGCATGCTCAAAACTCTCTGTATCACTAGTAATTCTCTTGACACGGCCTCGGCCTCCTCCTGGTCAGAATCAATACACGGCTCCTGCTCACTGACCTCATCATCATATTCAAACTCTCCATCTCCTCTCAATATCATAATTCCCTGGTTTGGGCACTGACTCGCCATGTAACCTAAACCTTGGCACTTAAAATATTTAATATCACGATGTCTTGATGTAGAGAGTGTAGAAGTACCTTATTTAGCCATGATTTTTGTTTCAGACTTCTTAGGTGGCTCAGAACCGGATTTGTCCCACTTAGGACTCGGTTTTTGCCACTTGGGAGGTGGTTTCCATGTCGCGTTGTTGCTCACCTTCCTCACCTTCTTCTTTTATAGCTGCTGCTGAACCTTGATGGCCTGGTGAACCACTTCCTCAAGCTCTACATAATGATGTAATTCAACAATATCTGTTATATCTCAATTTATGACCTGAAGAAATCGTGCCATAGTAACCTCACAATCTTCCTAAATGTTTCCTCTCATCAAAGGTAACTCCATCTCCTTAAAGAAATCCTCAACTTCCTTAGAACCTTGTATCAAACGTTGGAGCTTTTTATGGATATCACGATAAAAGGTTCGCTTCATCTCCTCTCAATCATCCAAACGATCCTCTCCATAACGTATCCTATTGTTCACAACCTGGTCACACCATGTAATAGCATAGTCAGTGAACTCAATAGATGCAATTTTTACGTTCTGGCGGTCTGTATAGGCATGAAACTCAAAGACTTTCTCCACTTTCATCTCCCATTCCAGGTAGGCTTCTGGATCATTCCTTCATGAGAAGGAAAGAATCTCAACCTTCACATTTACAAACTGTCTTCACGACCACGTCTTGGGTAGGGTAAGTCACGGTCATATTGAAAAAAGGGATCATGGGCAGCCTCGTATGGAGGGCGTCAGGGCTGCTGAACTCTCATGTGTCCACGGTTTGCACGAGCTCCTCGCCTAGATGGGTCATACATGATATCAAATTCAGCCGGCCATTCCTCTTCATCTTCTTGTACACCATGCTGCTCAAGTTGGTTCTTGTAGTGGTATAAGGGTGGTTCAACCACGGTCGTTCCTCTCTCGGGTAGCTGGTTTTTGGGTGCCGTCAGACCCTTGGGTGCGAACTGACCCGTAGGGGCAGATTTGACCTTCTGGCTGGTAGATGTAGCGGTTACAGCCTGTGCTTCCAATCGCTCCATATGTTCCCGAGTACTCTTGTGTGTTAACATCAATCGTCTAAGCACCTATCTATTCAAGGGTGGGCTTAATAGGAAGTTCATCCTCTGTTTCTAAAAAGTAACATCCAGAAGTCGTGGAAGTGACTAAAAATTTGGGATAGTTTCTAAAAAGTAACATCCAGGGTATGATAATAATGTCGGGTTAGAGGATCATAACACCGACACCCTTTGGACATGGAGGAGTAGCCCAAGAATGCACAACGAATCGCCTTATTATCAAGTTTTGTGGGAGTCAGACTTTTGTTCTAAACGAAGCAAGTACACCCAAATACCCGAGGAAGTAGAAAAAGATAACACTATCAGGATGGAGAACATGTAATGGTGCCCTACCTACAAAATACGACTGGGAGTCCTATTGATAAGGTATGTGGCGGTGAGAAGAGCCATGTGCTAAAAAGTTTTAGGAACTCCCATACCTCGAAACAAACACCGTACTGCTGAGATGAGGTGGCAATTTTTACGTTCTCCCACACCATTCTGCTAAGGAGTGTATGGGCAGGTGAGCTGTTGGAAGATCCCACCTTTGTTCAATTCAGCCTGAAAGTCTTCTGAGATATACACTCATCCATTTTCTGATCGAATAGCCCGCACAACAGTATTGTATTGGGTTTTGACCATATGGAGAAAGGTACAAAAGTGGGAAAAGACGTCAAACTTGTTTTTCATCAGATAGACCCACGTACGTGTGTGGTCATCGATGAACGTGACATAGTAGCGATGCTGTGACAGGGAGGTAATAGGTGAGGGCCCTCAGATATCCGAGTGAACAAGATCAAATGTCTGTTAGGAACGATGCATACGAGGAATGTATGAAGTACGAGTATGCTTAGACAACTCACAAACAACACAACGAAAGGAAAAGTCATTGCAAGCTTTATTAAAATCGGGAAATAACAGACATAGATATTGAAAATTCGCATGACCAAGACGAACATGCCACAAATCTAGTGTTTTGAAAGAAAAACTACAATTAGGAGAATCTGACAAAATGAACGAAAGTTAAGACTCATTGGCTTGCAATGGGGACGACTTCTAGATGATAGAAAGTTGCAAATGTGGTAGATGCCACCACACTCATACCCCCCAGGCAAAAATCTTATTTGTATGCAGGTCCTGTAAATAATAAGAATGCAGCAAGAAAACAACAACACGGTTGAGTTCTGAGGCTAGTCGATAGACAGAAAAAAGGTTATATGCAAATTTAGGGACATAACATACAAAAGAGAGAGTAATATTAGGGGATAAATGAAAAGAACCTCAACCACTAATGGGAACTAAAGATCAATCAGCAAAGGGAACAAACTCATTTAAGGATGCTAATGGAGGACTAAGGGAGGACATCTCACCAGTCATATGGTTATTAGCTCCAGAGTCCAGAAGCCAATCAATGTGAGTGGACTTACCATGTAGTAGCAACAACAGTAGTAGAACATAAGGAAGAAGATGCCATCATATCAAGGTGGGCTTGAAGCTGGGCTATCTGAGACTGAAGCTGGCTAAAAATCAGAAGGTGTAGGGCCAGAATCAGTGACAAGTTTTGCAATAGCACCCATACGTGATGTGCCACAGATGCTCCCTCCCAACGCCATGTAGCTCGATCTTTATCAAATTGCTTCTTCAACTCGTGATGCAAGGTGAAAAAATGATCAATAGTGTGTCCTGGTTTCTGACAGTGCTAGCATTAAGGACGGGTAGAGCAAGGGCTAGAGGATCCAACACACGCTACCTAATCAGCAAACAGAGTTCTGCCAAGAATTGGAAGAAAACCCCGTCGTTGTTCAATTGCCTCAATAATGGCGAGTCGATCAAATAGCCCAGGCATTGGTGTAGTATTCAAGATCTGAGTTCAAAGGGACTCGTACTCGGGCTTAAGGCCCATCAAGAACTGGTATGTATGGTGGGGCTCAAGATTCTTGTATTCCACTTCGCCACATTTGCTACAGTGAAAGTCACTCAAAGGTTGATACTGAGAGAGTTCTTCCCAGCGTGTCTGCAGATAGCCAAAATATTCAGCGATAGAAACTCCATAAATACCTTAGATGCACGCTTAAGGTTTTGATGAAGTTCAAAAATATGTGAGTCATTCTGCAAATGCCCAAAAATGTGCTTGAGATTCCCCCAAAGTCCTGACACGGTCATATGATACATGAACATGTTGTAAACCGTAATCTTCATGTAAAGGAACATCCATCCCAGAATGACGGAATTGTCAGTATTCCAATCCTCAAGGGCTTTTGCATCAGTCTCCAGTGGAGGCTGATTCGTCTCAAAAAGCCAACTTAGATTTCATTTACTGCCAAGGAAAAACTGCAGACTAGTGGACCAGGCTCAAAAATTTTGGCCATTCAATAAGATACTGGTGACCTGTTGTGCAGGAGAGTGCGCAAAAGATAGACCAGTGTAGGGGGCGACGATGACTGTCTGGCCGGTCTGGACTTCCTTATTCTTGTCTGAGGCATTTGACATAATGCTCCAGAAGAATTTAGAATAGAGGTAGAGGGAGAGAATACCCAAATCACGCCAAAAAGGAAACGATGGAGATTAAACAATGTCTCCAAAAACACAACGATGGAAACTTGACAGGTCTTTCAAGGATATTGAGCGACGAAATAGGCTCTCATGGCATTAATGGAGAGTGGAGGGAGACATGGCACCCAAAGGACAAGATTGCCTGGAGATGCTGAAAAATAGTGGCAATTTCCTTCTGGTTTGGTAGGGTGGCGACTGTGTGTGGTGGAGAGAGGCGGGCGATGGTTTGTGATTTTGTGTAGAGGGGGGCGATGGTTAGAGTTAGATTTATGCTCTAATAACAAATATAATTAGATAAAGAATGATTGTTGTTATTGTAATCGAAGAGGTACATGAGTTTATATAGGAATACATAAGAGTAAACTAGGATAAACAGAACTCTCTAAAACATGGCATTCTAGGATCTCTCTAGCACATGGCCTTCTATGAACTATCTAGAACTAGGAATTATCTAGAACATTGGTAGTGAATTACAAGAACATGGTCTATTTGGAATTATCTAGAACATGGGTCTCGAAGCCTCCAGAGTCCTCATTGGGTGACTGTCATGCAAACGGAAATGGATGCTTTGGAGCGTAACCACACGTGGCAACTTGTATCTCTTCCGCGGGGGCACAGACTGTTGGTTGTAAGTGGGTCCTTACTATCAAGTATTTGGCTGATGGTATCGTTGACAGGTATAAAGCTTGTCTTGTGGGCTGAGGGTTTCACGCAGTTTCCTGGCAAGGATTTTGGTGCTACCTTTGCACCTATTGCCAAGCTCACCATGGTTCTCCTTATTGTCTCTTTGGCTGCCTCTTATTCTTGGCCATTGTATAAACTAGATGTCAAGAATGCCTTTCTGAATGGGGGCCTAACTGACTATCTATATGGATCTACCGCCAGGTTTTCGGGTTGAGGGGGAGTATTTTGGGAAGGTCTGTCATCTTTGCAAGTCCCTATATGGGCGGAAGCAATCTCCCTGTGCATGGTTTGGCAGTTCAGTGATGCAGTTGTGTCTTTAGGCTTTACTCGATGCCAGTCTGATCATACCTGCTTTATACGCCAAAATTCTAGTGGTGAGTGTGTCATTCTCTCTGTTTATGTAGATGATATCATTATTATCGGAAATGATACACATGGCATCAATAAAGTAAAATGCCCCCTTGGAATAACATTTGATGTGAAGGATCTTGGCCCACTCAAGTATTTTCTTGGTATTGAGGTGGCAAGGTTTTGTTGTGGTATCTCCATGTCCCAACGGAAATGCACGCTTGATATTCTTAAGGACACGGGGATGTAAGAATGTCGGCCTGCCTCCACACTTATGGATCCAAATCAAAAGTTATCTGCAAATATTGGAGATTTACTACCAGATCTATCAGTATACCAATGCCTGGTCAGCCGGCTTATCTACTTGACCAATACCAGGCTAGATATCACGTTTACAGTAAGTGTGGTCAGCCAATTTATGCACTCTCTACAGACGACACACTTAGATGCAGTCTATCATATTATCTGGTATCTGAAGACTTTTCTGGATCTTAGTATCTTCTTCACAATAGGCACTCAATCTGGTCTGTCATGTTTTACAGATGTCGATTATGCAGGATCGAAGAGTGATCGCTAATCCACTTCAGGATTGTGCACCTTCCGTGGAAATCATCTTATCTCATGGAAGAGCAAGAAACAAGCAGTTGTCTCCCTGTCATCCACTGAAGATGAATATCGAGCTATGATACAGGGGTCGTGTGAGGTATTATGGTTGTTCTCCCTTCTTCAAGAACTGGGGTTCTCCGTCACTGATTCCTCTACTCTATTATGTGACAACAAGTCAGCCATTATGTTATCATCTGACTCGATTTTTCATGAAAAAACAAAGCACATCGAGATTGATATCCACTTCATTCGAGAGAAAGTTCAATTAGGGGTTATCGTCCCAAAATTTGTTGGTACACATGATGAGACAGCTGGCATATTCACAAAGTTTGTTGGCCCAGGACTACTACAAGTGGTAATCCACAAGCTCGGGTCATTGATATCTTCGCTCCAACTTGAGGGGGAGTGTTGGAATATGTTAGAATATGTGCTTCAAGACCCATGTTCTAGATAATTCCTAATAGCCCATGTTCTAGTAATTACTACCAATGTTCTAGATAATACCTAGTTCTAGATAGTTCCTAGAAGTCCATATTCTAGAGAGTTCCTAGAAAGCCATGTTCTAAAGAGTTCCATTTTTCCTAGTTAACCCTTATATATTCCTATATAAACTCATGTACCTTTTCGATTACAATAACAACAATCATTCTTTACCTAATTCTATTTGGCATTCATTTCATAACACCTTCCTTTGAATATCCATTATATCATGCCTCGTTAACAACTTAATTGGAAGAAAAAATTGAAATAAAAATAGTGTATAATTTTATAATACATTCTTTTAATCGTCAAAAAAAGGATGAGTTTTTGAGATATGGATGATGGAACTTTCTGAGTAAGGGTGGGGAGTTTAGATAAAATATTTTTGAAAAACAAAAATTTAAAAATAAATAAATATAAGCCCAAATTTGATTTGCTAGCTTGAGAAGAGACCATGAAAGTGAGAGACATGGAATGAACATTTTCTTGTTGAAATTTATTTATTTTATTAATTATAAGCTTTCGCCAAAAGAATGAATACATCAAGTTCAAATGCCTATGTGAACCTAATACATGGGTTCTGGAGCAATCTCCTAATACTGGCCCGATATCTACTTTATTATACATGGTTACCCAAATTCAAGTAGAGACTTTTGTGTTCTCCAGAATTGACTTGGTGCGTGGGGATATACCATCAAATATAAAATTATTATAGGTTTTCTATATTCTCATACAAAGCTATGCCAGATGGACTTTCATATTTCACTCCATCTCTTCCATTTGAAAATTCCCAAATGGAGAACATAGTTTTGCAGTGGATTGTTGCTTCCTACATGGTACTAACTGAGCGATTGTATAACTTATACTAGATTTTGTATACGTTGTTGCACTCCAAGAAAATAGGTCAAAGTGCTTCTTGAGTTTGACATAACACACAATCAAGGGTTTACGATTGCGCTGTATTTACACCTTTGGCATACAAATTGTCGAAAGTGGCAGTCATTTTCTAAATCATGCGACAGACGTAGGAGGGAAGGATTGAGGGGTGCAGTGCAGCAGTGTGCGGTCTCACCCCCTTATATCATACTTTTAATATTTTTTGTGCATTTTTAGTTATTCTTTAAAACAATTTTAATGATTTTTATTCTTTCTTAATATTTAGTTAATAAATATATATTGATAATTTCGGAAAAGTTGACTTCATATTTTAAGGAGTAAACTTCTCTCCATTATTGGGTAAAGTTAAATACATACACACATCATTTCCACCTTTCTTGTAGGGCTTTGCTCTACCATAGTACGGATTATGCGATCTCTCAGTTATTACTGAGGGTGTTCCACCACTTGAACTACTAAGGCTCAATGGTTAAATGAAAACTTTATCCTATATATGTGTGAAATTCTAATTCGCAATGCTTTAAAATATGTAATACAATGAGGCATATTACACAAATTGATGCATTATGTTAGAAATACTATGAGATATCAAAATTATGAATTGACACTAATAATTGTTTGTTGGATCATTTTTTTAAACAATGTACTCTAGAATGCATTTTTTTGAATTTTAGAGGTTTGTCTATGAATAATTTGTAGATATATTTTACTTTACTATATGTAATTTATGCCTTAACCCAAAGGGCGAATACATGGTGGGGTTGTCTCGGGCTGTAACCAAAGGTCCATCTACAAACGTGTACCCTATTTTTTGGTCCAGCCCAAGGTTTCAAATGGAAAAAAATGGATTTGCAGGTATAGATTTTTAATGTAGAGATAGGAGTAGCAGTTCCAAGAACCCAGAGAAGATGACACGGTTTTTTAAAATACTTGGCCTATGTTATCATCCGTTTGGTAGTTAGGACAGTGATAAGGTTGAAATAAAAAATGATAGCCTATGTTATCATCGGTTCAATAACATAGACATAGGCTCCGTTTGGTAGTAGGTTTCTGGGCAGACTAACTCGGTTAACCAGGGGTTATCCGAGTTAATCCGCTGTTTGGTACACACACACTAATTTTCCCCAGGCCCGACAAATTATGTTTTGGCCCGGTCGGGACCAGGTTTACTGCTTGATTTTGAGCCTCATTTTGTCCGCCCATTTTTTCATGGATTACGTAACCTTTCAATTACCCGACTTGTAAACTTACAAAAATACCCCCTGAGTAACAATTAAATTACAACATAACCAACTATATAATTAAACCTGCAAACCCTATTTCCCATTTCACTCCACACGACCGAACGGCGAACTCTCTCTCAAACCAGATTTGCACGGCGATATTCTCTCAGGTCACCATCTCCGTCGATGGCACCCATGAGAACCAGGTTATTGCTTCCTCGTTGAATCTTGCCTGTGACAACATTTCGCCACAAAAAATCTCTGCATCTCAAGCACTGGAGGACAATGCTTATAGTACACAATACTGGTGCACAAGGCTTTACTTCTAAAGTCGCTACCTTATGTAACACAGAGAGTACGAAGAGCCTAAGTTATTAGAGCAAACCGACATGGATGGATTGCATTTGCAGAAAATGACTTCTAGGGTATTTCAAGAGATAAATTCTTGTATCGAGTCGATTGCGTCAGAGTTAGTACCAGTAAAAAGGGCTTCAATGCCATCAATGACCTGGGATAGAGAAAGAAATCAACACACAAAAGGGAGGCAGAGTGTTTCGATTTCATACAAGGAGATTTTGATATCATTAGAATGAATATGGTATGTGCAAAGTGGGAATAGGACAAACAAGGAAGGAAAGTGTTTTGCAGAATTTGCGTGCTCGTCTGGGGTAGGGTTTGAGTTTATCAATTGAATTTAATCGAAGGGAATAATATTAAAAGAACCATTAGTTTGTTAACAGATCATGTCTGTCTCTTGGATGGTCGTGGGTACCAAACAGCCTGCACTGCAAAACCATCGCAGGTCCGTTTGGTAGCAGGCCTGCTATGGGATAATGCATGTTATCCTTAGTTATCCCTCGTTTGGTATCAAAATGTATTTTTTTTCACGCGCGGGATAACCCCAAAATTTTGGCTAATTGGGTGATAAAACGCCAGTTTTTATCCGATATAAAATGCAGGGTTAGATTTTATCCCTCGATTATCCGCGATCCAGGATAATTGTGGGACAACTGTAATCTGGATACCAAACACAGTCATATTGAACTGGACTGTGAGATTGTAACCCATATATCCGGAATTTTCTTGACAGAATTGAGTTGATTAAACTCAGTGGGCTGCTTGGATCAAATTTTGATAGGGCGCTGATTTTTGGATAACTTATGAAATTATCAATTTCGGCACTGGCAAAATTTTAAATTCCTCCTCATTTTCCTTTCTCCGTCAATGCTTCTCCTATTTTTCTCATCCCTTCAGTCTATCGGATTTTCTTTCACCGCCACCGCTCAGCGCCCGTAAATATATATTATTCTTGTCTGTGCTTGCAAAATTTTGCCCGTTCTCCAATCTAGAACCGTTTGGTACGCGGACAAAAGAAGGATAAACTTGATCAACTGAGGGTTATCCAGGTTTGTCTATTGTTTGGTACACACATAGTTATCCCATGGCCCAAAGGATAACTCTCTGGCCCAGGATAAACTTGGTGACTGCTCAAGAAATTGTATCCCAATTTTTTGGGCTGATTGCATTTATCTGCCTATGTCCCACAAGTCTCTTTACCAAAATACCCCTACATTTCATCAATAGTTACACATTAACCAACTATAAAACCCCTAAAATCCAAAAACCTAGCCCCAATCGTTTGACAAATTGGGAACACTCCAAATTCAAGAATCTCTCCTTCTTAATGAATGGCCGTCGTGTTCCTCTGGGTCGTCTTTAGTCCAGAGACATTTCTTCAGGTGGTATTTCCGCTCATTCTACAGTTCTCCCAAATACCCACCTATTTTTTCTTCATTGTTTTTTTTTTGGTTCCTAGAGTATGGATTCATCGAAATTTTTGGTCGTCTTTTTTTTTTTGGTTCATTATGCTCAACCTCGAAGACCTTACAATGTCGTTGTGTTTGTTATTTGATTTTTTTTCATTGGTTGGTTCACTACGAGAGAGAATAACTAAATTTTTTTGCATAATATAAGATGCTACAAGGACAGGAGTAGAAGTTTCACTGTACAGGAAACAAATTCAGGAAAGACAAGTATTTGACATTAAACAGAAGTGGATGAGAGTTCATACCATACTGTAGTAATTTTTTTTTGTTTTCGTTGTTTTGTCAGAGACCGTGTGTTCAATGAATTGTGAAGTGTTTATGCTAGGTTAATTTTGAGTTTGATGTGCTTGCACACATTCTCTTTATGCTTGCAACATCCTCTTTGATTTAAGCGTTTATGGGGTAGTTGCACAGTGGTCACCTGAGTTACTGACTATGCTGAACATCATGGATGTTGCGCCTATATTGATATGCTCAATAATTTTTGTCAGCCTGCTGCCTATTATAGTTGAATTAACCGAAAATGAAGCAAACAGTAACACACGATTTTTTGGAGAAATTGGAGCAAGAAACTAGGGTTTCTAAAAAATTTGACCAATTTATACCACTTTCAAGGTTTTTTTGGTAATTTGACACACAATTTAAAAAAATTCAAGGATAACCTGGTTGGAATATATTCTTTGATCTAGGTTTTCCACATTGCTACCATTATTAATTTATCAGCCATGTGATCTACGAATTTTGAACTGACCATGTCATACGCATTTTTGAAATCCAATTTCAGAATTATGTTACTTTGCTTCTTTCTTTTCACCACTTCCACTAGTTTGTTAGCAACTGGAACTTCATCTAATATGTGCCTCCCTCCCACAAAAGTCCTTAGGTTTGGTGATATAACTTCATCCAAGACTGCACTTACCTTGTAGCCAACACTTTTGCCAAAACTTTGTACAAACACCCAATTAAGGATATAGGTTGATAGTTCTCCATCATCAACGGGCACTTGTTTTTTGCTATTAGGTTGATGTGGGAAGCATTTTCACTCCTGATTATCTTACCATGATCATAAAACTCAAAGAAGAACCGAAAGATATTTGGTTTTATCTGTGGTAGGAAATTCTTGTATGAAGTTTATTCTAGCCGGGCTTCGGCTATTTGCACTATCATACTATTTATGGCCGAGAGTATCTCTGTTTCCTCAAACTATTTAACAATTGCCTCTCGTGCTGCTTCGTTCAATTGTTTAATTTGAATTCTCAAGTTTCGTGGTGCCTCTCGTCCTGCACGGTTATGAAAATCTTACTTGAAAGTGGCTTTTAAAACTTTCTTGAACCTTTTGGACCACTTGCACCACCCACCTTCCTTGATACCACACCCCTATGATGCAATCCATCTTCATGTTTCTTTTCAATCATGAATGATAAAACTTTGTGTTTGCGTCTCATTGTCTTATATAGTTCAATCTTGCTTTCTGAATGCACACACTTTCCTGGTGCATTGCTAAGTCTTGTATTATTGCCCATGTTTCTGGTGCTAGATCAAATTTGACGGGGGATAATTTTTCTTCCTCATCTTTCACTTCAACTCTCTCAGCTTACTTTTCAGCTGATCCAACCTTTTTTTTTTCTGATTGTCCCCTCTCATTATATTCCAAGCTTTGATGTCAGATTTTAATCTCTTTAGCTTTTCTTTTAGCATAAAATATCCCCATTCTCCTTCTATGGTTTCACTCCATGATTTCTCCACTACCTCTTTGTACTTAGGCATTGATAGCCAACTGTCTAACACCTTTAATGACTCCGGTTCCCAATTAAGAGCATGATCTCGCAATGCTACCGGACAGTGATTAGAATACTCTATTTAAAGTCCATTCTATACCCAGTGATTAGCTTGTCCCATCCACACCTCGTTCAACAGGAACCTATCTATCATGTTTATTGCTTTCAAGGGTTTTGAGTAGCAATTGTATCTTCTTTTTGTCATGGGTAGGTTTATGAGGTGGTTTCCTTCAACAAACTTTCTAAACTTTGATATTTTTTAGTGTAAGAGTTGGAGTTTATCACCTTTCTCTCAGACCTATCCAAGATAGCGTTAAAATCTCCCATCAGACACCAACTATCATTTTCTTGTCCCCTCATATGTTGTTGTAATGCCCTCTCTACTAACACCTTTAATCAATATCTATTGCCCCATAAATATTACAAGGTGATAGTTCCCTTTTTCTCCTTCCCACGACCCTGTTAATCCCAAAACACCACACTCACCCCCACATATCTATTCGTTTGAATTTGTTCGTGTTCCAGATGCATAGCCGTCTACCTGCTAACCATGTTGATTCTTTGTAGGCCCAATCAAACTCTTCATCATACCAAGGAGGCACATAACTCTCTATCAATGACCTCTCTTTTTGTCACTTGGAAACTTGTGAAATCTACTTTCGTATATTTCATCAATTCTCTCAGTGTTCTTATTTTTGGATTCCCTCCATACTTCTAATATTACAGGTTATTAAAATGAGCGTGACAAACTTGTATCACCACTGCTACTTTCCATCCGTGTACTTTCTTTCAATTACTAAAGCCTATTCTGCAGCCTTCCAATTCCTTCTTCAAACCTTAACCCAAATTTTCTCCAAAGTTGATGATCTCCATAGCTTCCATTCTTAGGTGTCTGTTGTTTGTCGCTACAATATGGCTATCAAATACATTGGCAGACTCAGTTGGTTTAAGAACTTCTACCCTTCCTGTTTGTGAGGTTTCTATGTTGCTCTGACATACTTAGTTGTTCAATGACCTATGCCCATACTTTTTTCCTCTCTGATGTGCTGAATATGTTCCTTAGTTTCCATCCTAATAGATGCATTCTTAAGCTTCTACGTCGTTGGTGCCCTCTTTTTTTGTTGCCACTTGGTGCTTGGTGTGGCATTCTTTCATCTTATGTCATTATGCTATCTCCCATCCATTTTATCCCTAGTGATATGTTCCTCACTTTCTGTTCTTTCGGTGCTCTCCTTATTATCTTCCTCTCCCATATCCATTGTCCTTTTCAGCTTCCTCTGATTTTCCACCACCACTTGATAACTAGATAGGATTTCTTGATCAAACGTTGCAAATATGATGTTGTACAACAATTTTTTGTACGTATGTTCCCATTCCTTGTCCTCCTTTTTCCCTCTTATCTTTTCCAGGTTTTTTCTTCGTATTGCTTTGAATATATCCATCATTGCTGGCATTTCCTTTCTCTTCCCATTGGTCACAGTCAGGTGGTGATCCCTTGCGGGCCACCATTTTACAGTCCTTTTCTCTATCCCCATCACTTCATTACTTATCTATTCTTGATATCTATTTTCGGTTTCCACACTCTATTCTACCCTTATTTGGTCCTGTTCCTTACTCTTATTTCCAACATATCCTACCTCTGAAAGTGTCTTCTCCACCACTTCCATCAGCAGTTCATTCTTACCATTGTCCTCTCCCAATTTTAATGCTTCTTCATCAGTTGAGGTATAGTTAGTGTCATTGTTTGAAGTAAACTCACTGAATACTAAGCCCCCATTCTTTCTCATCCTCTCATCAGTCTCTTATATCACTCTTATTATGAAGTTCTCCCCCTCAAGGTTGATGTTCATCTGCTAATCAATTCTCATTTTTGTTGTGGTCTGGATAAAGACCTGAGCTGTCCTATGTAGCTTCGGTTAAGCGTTGGGTTGTCCATTGTGATTATTGTACCCATCCTGCCCCCTATTAACCTCAGTATTTCCACAGTCCACATATCCAGTGGCAAACCAAATATCTTGATACACACCTGCTTAGTTGTTATGACTTGGTGGTTTTCCCATTTGTTGAGATCAAACACCCACTGGCCTAGCCACTTCTTATCTGTATTTAACAACAAATCTAATTCAAATCCCTCCTCTTCCAATGGCAAAACTTTTCCATTTTTCATCGAGCTTACTTTAATCTTCAAATAACCCTCTTTTATCAATTCAAACTCCAAGTCCTTACATTCTTCGATCAAATAATGTCCCCACCCTACTGAATCTTGGCCATTTCTTGTTGGTCTGTCTTTTACTTATATACAAAGTGGTTAACTCTGGGAATTCCTAGTCCAACTTTTCTCTTCCCCTATATGTCGTGTTCTCATTATTAACCACATTCACATAACTCCTCTCCGTCCGTTGGCTAGGTTGTTTGATCACATACTGTCGGGGTGTTTGTTCCGACCTGGTGACTTGGCCACATTTGCAACCAACTTGTAGGACTCAATCCATATGTTATTCGGCTTATTCAAAAGAATACCCTCATCTTCCACCTTCATGAATTTCACAAATCCAAATGGTCTTCCAAATTTTGACACTTTACGTGGAACATAAACCTCAGTTACCTTACCTTGTAGTCGAAATACATGCCATCTCGCCTCTTGACCCACCCCAATCCGGTGCGAAGTTAGTGAAATCGAAGGAGATTTCCTTCACTTCTTCATTATTGAGATGTTTCTCCTGTCTCTTGTCATTGTCAGTATTCATTAATCAACGTTGTCTTTCCTCTGCCTCAATTTAACCTTTCCCGACTAGGTTCGAGCTCCTAGATTGTGTGATCTGGGTATGGGTATGGGTCGGGTATTTGGTCTTGTTGGGTATAAGAGGAAAATTGGGTGCTAAGGAAACCTCAGCCTTCGGCGAGCTCCGGGACTGAAGTGGCGTTTCTCGATCTTTTCCTATCTACATCCTAAGACAGAAGACTTTCTGGATTTAATAGGGATTTTGGGCGACTTTGTAATTGCTATCGTGCGCCGAAGAGAAAACCTCCACCACTTGGAATTCCGATCGGTACAATATCGGAAGTCTATTTGTCATTTTAATCCTAAAAAATATTTCTCTCTTTCTTCTTTTAATAGATAACCGTTCTCTTCTTTTTCTTGTTAGATTTTGACGTTTTCTTATGCCTGTATAGGTAAGGTTTTTCCGCTTACATTTTAAAAAAAAACCTTTACTTTAAAAGCACTTTTCTGCTTTTGCCATGGCATTTAATTAATAAAACCTTGTTTCCATTTTTTTTGGAAAAAAATCCATATCTGTTTTTATCTCTGCTAAATTTGATATTTTGTGAATATACAAAATTCTTTTATATAGAAGTATTATCAAAATATTTTTTTATAAATAATTAATAAATAGTGTATATTTGTCATGAATATTTTTTACCAAAAAAATGTAACAAAGACATTCGTATCTTAGTATAAAAGAAGTGATAAATTTAACTTTTTCATTAAGACAACTACTTTTGGTCAGAGTTTAAAGTCTATCATGTCTTGTATTTTTATAGGATGTAAACTTTGTATTATTTTTGAAGGTATAAAATGCTATTTTTTTTCGCTAATTCATCATGCATTAGTTGGGCAACAAAAAAAGTTTCAGATCAAGGTAACCAAAAATTCTAGATTCGTCATTGTTTAACCTGTGATGGTTATCGGAGATGGTCTTTTTTACTTGGGGACGACAGGTCCGGGTATGGCAGAGCCATTTGGGTACCTGTGATGGTGATGCAAATGCAATATTGTACAAGACAACAATGCAGTCACACGGGTGTATAAAATGTTGTAATATGTATACATCTAGGAATATTTGTATTCACACACATATAGGGTTTTTTAAAAAGCCATAGGCATTTAAATATTTCTCTAATTTTATGCCAAAAAAATTATATATGAAGTACCATAACAAATGACAAAGACCGAGAGACAGAATAAAGAAAAACAGGTTTAATAATTGTAATAATCATTCCCCATCACACCCCACTTTCGAATTAAATGCTTTAGTTAGTTCAGAAAAGGCAGAATTAGCTCAGTTCAATTCATGATATTCGACATATCAGAAAAAGAGTAGAGACGTAAACATTGCCTTTTTTTTGTGTGTGTGTGGCTGGGGCCGGGGGAGGGGATAGATTTTAAATTTTATTGTTTGATTTAGTTTTCTTCTTCTATTTTTCTAATTTTTTCAACTAAATGAAATACGAAAAATTTAATCAATGATCTAGAAGATTTATATCTTTCAACAACTATTAGGCTAAGATTCAGAATAGTGAGATCTTCAATGATCTACACTTTAACATATTGTATGGATTTATAGGTACAAAGTATGATACATTTGGTATATGGATGAATACAAGAAAAAATGGTGAATCCTACATTTACATTATAACTTAATCAATCTTTTCCTTTTATTAAGGGTGGTGAATCCCTTAAATCTTGGACATGATTTTCTTCACTAAGAACCTCCTTCGAGCGAATATGCGGCAACATTAGCATGAGCTCGGCACGAAGAAACTGAAATCGAGAGGTACCCAGGCCCTTTGTAAAGATATCAGCAACTTGGTCATGTGTATTGAGATGTTGAATAAGAATGTCTTTATTGAAAATTTTTTCTCGAATAAAATGGTAATCGACCTCAATGTGTTTTGTCCGTACATGAAAAACGAGATTGGAGGCAAGAGCGAGTACACCAATATTATCACACCATTGGATAGGACGATCAACAATTGTTATTCTAAAGTCTTGAAATAACATGCGGATCTAGTAAAGTTCTGCTATTGTCAGTGTCATAGCTCGATATTCTGCTTCCGTGCTGGAACGAGAAACAACTAATTGCTTTTAGCAGACCAGTAGATAAGACATGATCCCAAAAATAACCCAAATCCATTAGTAGAACGACAATCATTTGGATCTCCAGCCCAACAAGAATCACAGTAAACTTGAAGTTGGAGTGTCCCAGCTATATACCATGATCCAAGATCAAGTGTGCCTTTGAGATATCTTAGAACACACATAGCAGCACTCCAGTTTGCTACTGAGGTATTATGGAGATGTTGACATAGTTGATTCACCGGGAAGGCAATGTCCGGAAGAGACAGTGTGCAGTACTGTAAGGCTTCCACCATCTATCTATATAAAGTCATATCTGATGGTCCAAGAGGTGAATCAGTCGCCATTCTAGATAATGACCCAGAAGTAGATGATGAGGGGAGAGGCTTAGAACTAATCATCTTTGTTCGTTCTAACAGATCTGTAATATATTTACTTTGACGGATGTGAAGACCAAAAGAGTCTCTCATAGCCTCAAGACTAAGAAAGTACCCAAGATTCTCCAAATCCCGAATTTTAAATATTGCTTGAAGACTCCCAATAAGAGTGGTGATATAGCATCACCTAAGGTACCCGCGACTAAAATATCATCTACATAGACAAGAATAAATAACTTCATATCACCAGAGTGAAATGTGAACAAAGAAGTATCATTGGGAGAGCAGCAAAATCCAAGATCAACCAAAGTTTGAGAAAGGCGCACATACCAAGCTCGGGGAGCTTATTTTAAACCATATAAGGCTTTATGCAAAGAGCAAACATAATCAGGATGTTTCTGTGATATAAACCCAGGGGGTTAAACTATCTCATCAAGATCTCCATTGAGAAAGGTATTAGACACATCAAGTTGCTTAATCTCCCAGTCAAAATGCACAGCAATAGTAAGAAACAGAGGAAGAGTGGCCATCTTTACCACAAGGCTGAATGTTTTGATAAAATCAAGACTATACTTCTGCTCAAAATCATGTGCTACCAACCGAGCCTTATACTGATAAATAGAACCATCTTTTTTCTATTTGATTTTGTTGACCCACTTACATCGAATGACATGATGATCAGGAGGACCTGGACAGAGAGACCATATATGATTGGATATACTGCATCAAACTCCTTTTTCATAGCAACTTGCCATTCTGGGGAGACTGTAGCTTGTAGATAAGTAGTAGGTTCACTAGGAATATGAACACTGACAAGAGCACAAAGTGGGTGTCGAGTTGCACAATAAAGATTGTAGTTAGGGAATAATTTGGGGCGACTTGACCCAATACGAGATCTGGTAACTATGATTGTGGTAGGAAGTGAAGCTGAGGTTGAGACACCGGTTTCGTGATCGATTAAAGGGAGAATTTTAGGATATGGTCCAGATCACTCAGATGAGTCCGAGCTCAAGGGTGAAGGTTCTACTTGACTACTGAATATTGGCTCAGATAATGGGAGTGAAGATTCATTCAACAGTGGTAGACATGGAGTATGTGATGACATATCAAAAGACAACTAGGATACTTGCTCTGGTAGACCTGTGATAGAAGATGATATAATAGTTGTAGGTATAAAATTATCAAGGAAAGGATAGCTAGTACTTGAATCATAAGCATCCTCTGATGAAGGGGCAGTCCGAGCAGTACTTATCGAGTGAGCAGGGAACACAGTTTTGTTAAATATAACATGTCGTGATAGATATGTGGTCTTAGAAAAAGGATCATAGCACTTGTAGTCTAAATGTTGGGAACTATAGCCAATAAAGATGCACTTTGAGCTTCTAAACATAAGCTTATGAGTGGTATAAGGACAGATAGTGGATAATATGCACACCCAAAGGATCGGAATGTCAAATAGTTATGTTTGTTCCCAAATACTTTCTCGAACAAATTAATGTGATTGAGCACAACAGATGGAATTCGATTGATGATAAAGAAAGCAATGGGACAGGCCTCAACCCAAAAACATTGGGGAGAGATGAGATTGAGCCAGTAAGGTCAATCGTATTTCCACAATGTGTCGATGCTTTCTTTCTGCAAGACCATTTTGTTGGAGAGTATATGGACAAGACATTCGATAAAAAAAAAATGCTAGATTCATTGAGAAAGGCTTTGAATTGATTTGAGCAGAATTTCCCGCCCCCATCTATCTGAAAGTTTGATTTTCACCGAAAATTGATTTTCAACTAGGGTCTTAAATGTATGAAATATCTCAAATACCTCATACTTGGCTTTGAGTAGATATAACCAAGTAAACCTAGTAAAATCATCAACAAAAATGACATAATAATGAAAGTCTTTATTGGAATAAATCAAAGTTGATCATACATCTGAGTGAATAAGTTCCAATGGAAAAGTAGTAACACGGCTAGAGGACTCAAATCGAAGTTGTTTGCTCTTGCCTAGTTGACAGGGCTAACATATAGACTCAATAGAATTTGTAGAACATGGAATTTTAGACTGATTAATAAGACGATGAACAATAATAGGGGAAGCATGCTCTAACCGATTATGCCAAGTAAAAAAAGTAGGTTGTGTACCAACATAAGCAACCAGAGCATGTTTAATATTCTGGGAACTGGTTCCAAGCTTTATCGGATACATACCACACTTACTGGGTCCCTTCAACAATATCTGCCCCATCTTTTTGTCCTTGATAAAATAACCAGAATCAGTGAGTATGAAATAGCAATGGTTATCAACACAAAATTGGTAGGTAAGACAAAAGATTGGCAGCAGCATTAGGACAATGAAGAATACATGATAATTTTAGTGAACGAGTAGATGAATTTACGGAAAGCGAGCCAGTATTCATAATATGCAAACCTATACCATTACCAACAGCTACAGAATCAGACCTGGAATAAGGTTGTTGTTGCAAAAGAGGAGCATAATCATTAGCTATATGATGGTTAGCACCACTATCCACAAACCAAATAGAATCATCAATATCAAGATTTTTCTGAGCAGCCATAGCTAGTTGGGACGGGGGATGTCGTCCCTGATATGCAAAATTCATTCTTTGATAACAATTCAAAGCCGTATGAAATGGTCTATCACAAATCTGGCACCGCACTGGTTCATTAGATGAACTAGACTCATGAGTTGGGTCTCGAATATTAGGAACATTCGGCCTGTTCATCATTGAGGATCCAGTGGGCTTGCGACCTCGACCTCGGCCTAGACGAGAAGAATCAACCCAATTATTTTTAGGCCCATGACTGCAGCATTATATTCTTGTCAATTCATATTTCTGCCAGGCCTAAAGTGGTTGCGATATCCACGAGTAAGAGTTGGGCCGCCAGATCAATTAGGAATCCCACCAGCAGAGAAATTTGTTTCACATTAAGTTGCTGCCCAGATGAAGGTTGTTGTCCAGTACACGCAGGAGAAGAGTTCAGACCGAAAAAAGGTGGTGGGTTCAGGAGCGTCGTTCAGCAGTTTGCCAGAGTAAGACCGAAGGGCCTTTTCAAACCTCTCAAATTCCATCGGTTTCTCATCTCGAAGTAGGTTGATATTGTCCACAAAAAGATTAAATTGTGGGTTTAATCCTCCGACGACATAGCTGATGAGATCATCATCAGAAATTTTGGCTCCTGTAGCACAAAGTTCTGCAGCAAATTGCTTGGCTAGGTAATCAGAACAGGATTTAGTCCCCTGTGTTAGTGTTTGGAGACGTCTCCGAAGATCAAAGAGTTCAGTTTTTTATTTTTTCCCAAATTTTGTAGATAAAATTTCCCATACGGCTGCTGAATTCTGGAGATGAAATACTTGATGCAAGACTTTTTTTTGTAAGTGTTGAGTTTATCCAACTCAAACAGTACTGATCGCGTTTGTACCATGTGATAAAATCTGAATTTAGATTGCGTGGTGCAACTTCTCCATCTGCAGGAACATCGCCAGTAAGAAACTCAGGAAGAATAATCACCAACAGAGAAATAGCCAGAAAGAAACAGAGACCCATCACGAAGAACTGAGAATCGATCAACAAGCGTGAGCTAATTGCTGTAATACCATGAAAAAGTTGTAATATTAAGAGATGTCGAAGGAAGATTCAAAATAGTGAGATCTTCAATGATCTACACTTTGACGTATTGTATTGATTTATAGGTACAAAGTATGATACATTTGGTATATGGATGAATACAATGAAAGATTTGACTAGATTTTCATTATAGTTTAATCACATCTTTTCCTTTAATTAAGGGCGGTGAATCCCTTAAATCTTGGACTTGCTTTTCTTCACTAACATGGCCAACAGTCCACCTGGTGGTTTAATTTGTGCACATTAGGCCTGTTTTATACTTCTTAAAAATTAAATTTATTTTAAATAGTATTTTAAAACTCCATTTCTCCTTCTCCTTTTTTTTTCAAAACTTCTTTTTTCAGAAGTAGGTAGGAAACTACTTTTTTCTACTTTACTTTTAATGACAATGTGATAAATAAATGAAGTTATCTTAAGAAATTAACTGCAAACACAATTTCGTTATCTAAAAATTTTGAATGCAAATAATATTTCTCTAACTTTTTCTATTTTTTCACAATTTTTCAACCACTCAAAAATTACAAAATTAGAATTAGAATTAAAATTAGACGGAGAACCAAAATGAGAAGTAAAAAATGAACGAGAGTACAAAACATGCCCTCAATAACCCCATCCAATTCCTATTGAATAAGATGCACAACTTATTAATGTATAGAGGATACAAAGTGATAGTGGGTCGAAAAATAAATAAAGCCTAGCTAAAATGGGGATCCGTTCGAAATATCATACTGGAGGAAACAACGTGGAATGGAGGACATTGAAAGGGAGTCGAAATACATTGAAACTTAGTCTACGAGGCCCTTCGGCAAAACGACATAGCCGACACAAAGTCGTCGACATAAGACCACTGACATAGAGAGACGCCAGGTACAATATCTCTGACATAGTCGACACGAGACAACAAACATAATAATGGAAACCATGTATTCAAGATCCCCTCTGAGTAAGCAATAAACACCAAAACCATGTATTCAAGATTTATGGATAGAAACTTGAATCCCCTGCTTGGACAAAGCAGAAACAATGCCGTAAGCCATCTTTGAAAGATTCCCTCTGAGTAAGATTTCCTTTGTGCCTGCAGGAATGCTGTTTACAACAATTGCAACTGCCAAGCTACTTCCATCTACAACTCTTGTCTTCAGCTTCGGGTGCCTTGAATGGAATGCTGTCCAGTTCTGTTCAGCTCCTCCCCCTGCAAAAGTTCATCTTGTTGTAGTGATCAAGTAAGGAATTCTTTGTGTTTCTTTGAGTGATCAAGAAAATGTTGTTGGCACAAATGAAACTTGCCTGGTTCAGCATGCCTAGGCTCACAACCTTTGCAAATTTCATGCAAATCCAGGCCATCCACCGGCGGGTTCTTGATTCTTTTTTATTATTTCAAGACTTGTCAATTTTGTATATGGACTCAGCTATTTATAGACTTTCTATTGGGGGAACCAAGCAGTGTATACCTTATACACTCATTATTTTTTTGAAATTATACTTACACTCTTATATTATACACATTTTTTTGGAAGTAATCTGAGAACCACTATTTTTTTACTTCGGTCACTCATTAATTAACTTGATAAAAAAAATACACATTTTTTTCCAGATTTCATGCAAACCCATGACTTCGATTTTGGAGTTCTCTTTAAAATATTTTACATTGGTTACTGAACACGACAGATGCCAAGTACTAGTATGAAACTTGGCGGGTATATATAGATATATAACTAGAGCATGCTAACCGTCCGGAGGAATAAGACACATTTCCTAGGATACGCACATTTCAGATTTATTTGAAGTTGTTCTACTCAACACACTCTTCAGTTCATCTTCGACTCCTGACGCCGGACAGAATAGCGATTATTCTGTAGGCTGTTAAATCAGGCGAATTGCAAGGAAGAACACAAGAAATCGC
>JAOWBN010159045.1:0-18478 GCA_028565015.1 Pinguicula moranensis
CCAATCCTTTTTCCATGAAAAAATCAGCTTCCTCCTCAGCTTTCTTTATACTGTTTTGTGCAGGATCCGAGATGTTAGAACCAGATGTCCTTAATGGGATTGAATTCCTCCAATCCGTGAGTAGAGCTTTACGAATATCTCTTGCTGCATCTTTACATTGCTTGGTCTGACTCCTTGTTTTGGCGCCTGTACACTTGGGTGGGAGTGGGGTTCTGCTGTGCTTCTTTTTATTTTCTATTATAACCGGAGTTGTGTTTAGCAAAGTTGGGAAATCATCAATTAGAACACCCGAATTATAGCTCAGGTCTAAGTGAGGTTGAGGCTCCATGTCAGTTATTGGCTCACTGTGAATTTGCATCCTGCCATTTTCGAGAAGTAACTGACTCGGCTTCCTTGTGCACCTATTATCACCTGTCTCTGAATTAGATACTCCCCAGTCTTTGTGCTCTCGGTCCTCTATAGGTATGTGGTCAACTCCATGACGTACTGCACATATTGCCCCGGAAATACTGCTTAGTGGAGTTATTGCTTCAGTTAACCCAGATTTACCTTCCATCTGATTATTCTCCAACTGCACAATGTCAATATCTGTTAATTCCACGTGGTCATCAGTAGAAGAGTCTATAGAAACGTTATATTTCCCTGTTTTCCATTCTAGCATCTCAACAGATTCTGATTCTTGGTCTTCTTTGAGTATGACTGCCAAGGGCTGAGGCTCTACTTGTTCATTACTTGAATCCTGAGCACTGCCTGTAAGTTCCTGCTTTTGTGATCTCTCATCTAGATCTGCTCTGCCAAGTTTATTTTCAATTTAGAACTTGCAACTCCTAAAGAGGGATAAATGCTTTGTTATTCCATTTATCCGCAAATACTTGAAATAGCACTAAGACATAATCACAAGTTCATGTGATCCCTCTCTCAATTTTCTTGTTTTTTTGTCCTGACCTGGTCCCTCTGTCGAGTTCTATGGTCTCCCACAGTTTATTTCGGTGGGGTACTTGGAGGGCTATGTTTCAAAATTCTAAGGCCAATATTGTTTATGGTGATAGGAAGATAAATCCACGTGATTTCTTATGTGATTCTGTTTATGAAACTTAAATACTCCAACCACTAATTGTTAATATATGTGTGTGAAATTACTATTTTAGACATGTAATTGTGTAATTATGTGTATGCCCTTAATGAAACTTGAATCTGGGCCGTTGGTTTGATAATATGATCTTGCGGTTGATATGTGTTGGACACGAATCCGTGTCTTTACTTTTGTGTGTTTGTGACCGTTGATAAGCAATGATTCGATGGTTGCAAATGTGTTCGAACAAACACATTTGGTTATGATCTCGACCGCTCGTTGCAATGTTATCGGACGGTTGAAGATCAAGAGTCGCTGGTCAAAAGATCCGGGTTGTTGAAATTAACACAGATCGAACGGACAGGGTTATTCCTTAGTAAGACAGAATGAGGACCACATGATCAGCTCTATCCGACGGCCAGAGTTGCTAGTTGGACACATATATAATGTTTTTGTCGACGTAGACGCACGACTTTCAGATTTTTCTCTCTCTCTGAAATTACTCTCTCGAGCTTCTCTCCTCGACTATCTCGATTCTTATCGGCGAACTTCTGGTTTTCCATCTTCCGGCGACTATTTCAGGCTTGTTTAAGTGTTGATTTGGTGTAGGTGAATGTATGTCACCTTCTGGTTGACAGATCTGAGATTTCAGACTGTTTTGTTTACGGAAGTGTTGGTTCTTTCTGCGAGTTCTTGGTTGTATTTGGTAAACATTGTAATATTTGAGGAGAAACGATATAATATAAGTGGTGAGCGTCCGGATTCGGAGCTCTAATATGGAGGTAGTTAAGAATGTAGTTTTTGGTGAATCACGGGACTTAAATCGGTGTTTTTTTAAGTTTTTCTTAAATTGTTTTAGAAGTTACTAACAGTTTATTTGAATCTTGTAAGAAACAATCAACTCGAAAATACAACAGGTGGTATCAGAGCGAGGTTCGCTGTTTTTGGGAGTTTTCGAGTTGCTTGTTTGGTGAACTGATGGAGATCTTGCCAGATCTGACTGACCTCGTAAAACATTTAGCTAGAAGGCTAAGTGAGAAGCCAACCTCACAATCTTAACATTGTTAGGGTTGTGAGAACTTTCTGTTTATCTTTACGGTGCAATTTTTCCGCTGTGCATGCACTTCTAAATCTTAGATCTAGAAGCTTTGTTTAAAATTTGAAGCACATCTAGGAATTGTGGCCACTTTTTATTGCTTTAATATTTGTGAAAGGCTTCTAGCCTTCCTTTACTGCTTTCCTTTGTGAAGAGCTTGCCGCTCTCTCTGTGATCAGTTTTGTGAAAGGCTCGTAGCCTTGTGTATTGAACTTGCTATTTGTATTGAACTTGCTGTTTGTGTCTATACTGCTTTCACTATTATTAATCTACTTCATCCTTGTGTGTTATCTGCCTAGTATAGTTATAGAAACATGACAACTAGGATTGAGATTAATCTGTTTGATGGAAAGGGGGATTTTAATAGTTGGAGTAAAAGAATGAAAGCATTACTATCACATAATAAAGTTCATTATGCATTGGTAGAAGATTTTACTAAGTGGCCAGAGGATGCTAAAAAAAAAGAGTTAGAGATTAAAAAAGAGGCCTACAATATGATAATCTTAAAATTATTTGATTCTGTTCTTAGGAAAGTAGATGAGGATGAGAATCCCCTAACTTTGTAGAATAAGTTGAATTTGGTGTATGCATCTAAGACAATAACAAATCTGATATTTGTTGAAGGGTCACTTTTCTCTTTTAAAATGGATTCAAGTAAAACTATTTATGAAAACTTGGATGAATTTTGTAAGATGAATCAGATTCTAAGATTAGATGATGCTAGTCAGGCTATGATTTTGTTAAATTCTTTGACTGAAGATTATGTGGTAGTTAAAAATACTCTACAATACTCTGGGGTAGTTCCTAAGATTGAGATTATAATGTCAAGATTAAAGTCTAAGGAACTAGAGATAAGGAACATTAGGAAACAGTCAAATGCTTTGTTTGTTAGTAACAATAACAAACCTAAACATAAATCTGAAAATAAAAACAATGAACAGGACAACAAGAACAAAGACAAGAATAAAAAGAAGTTTAAGGAAGAAAGGTGTGTCATCATTGTAATAAACCTGAACATATTAAAAAGTACTGTTTCAAATTAAAGAAAGAATTATCTGAAAAATCAGAATCTAATATAGCTGCATTAAAACAAGACAATGAAGAAAGTGAAGTCTTGTTTCCACATGTGGTGGCATTCCTCTAACATTTGTTATCTTGTTTACTTCAGTGGGGTACTTGGAGGGCAACGTTTCTAAGTTTTAAGGCCAATATTCTCTATAGTTGATACAAAGACAACTCCATGTAATTTTTCATGTGCTCCTATTTTCTGAAACTTCATTTCTCCAACCAGTATATGTTCTATATATACTTCCCTTACTATTTACCACAATCACCAACAACTTCTGAAATCACTCAACTTTCACTTCTTTCATCAGACTTTTTAAGAAGCTTTCTTGCAAGATTCACTTCAAAGTTCAAACCGAGCAATGGCTATTGTGAAAATGCTGAGACGATCTTTGTCAAGTGAAACCAAAAGATCCAACTCATCAGCAGCTGAAATTCCCAAGGGCCATTTTGCTGTGTATGTTGGGGTGAATGAGAAGAAGCGTTTCGTTATTCCAGTATCGTACTTGAACCACCCTTCAATTCAATAATTACTATATCAAGTGGAAGAAGAATTCGGGTTCCATCATCCCATGGGTGGAATCACCATTCCTTGCAATGAGGAATTATTCATGACTTGTGGATGTTTTATAGGTGGTTATCCTGCTTATTAATCCTGCTAACCACATCTAATTTGTGGTAGATGGTATTTTCAACATTAACAATTTTTGTAACGTTTACCTCCTAACATTTACAAATAATCAAAATATTCATGGTCTTGTGATGTGTTGTATTTTGTTGATCAATTGGATTCCGGAGGCGGCCAGGTACTTCACCATCTAGTGATTCTGCATCGCTCGATGTGTTGTATTGTATAGATAAAGATTAAGGACATGATAATATTTGTAGTACAAGCTGAGAGCAAATTTAATGTAGTTCCTTTGACGAACTGAAGAAAAATGTACTGTACGATTGATATGAGAAACATGCGACATAAGAAATATGGACTAGCTAAGGGTGAGGTCTTGCACATAATATCAGTTGGATACCTGAAATATGTTAGGATTGCTAAAATATACAATTGAATTTTGTTAGAATAGAATAATTGAGGAGATTACGGAGAAAATCTTTGATCACTGTGTAAGCGGGTTGGTCTAGTGATGGATGGTTTGGATTCTCCTAGAAGAGGTTTAGGTTTCAATTCCCATTGGGTGCAAACAATTCACTTGGGCCACGACCGTGGGCCCTCTTCGGGGATTCCTGGCCCGAGATTTAATCGGTTCATGCGTGGGGGGTTACCGTGTAATGAGCCATATGGATTAGTCAGGCGGCTACACTGCCTATAAATCACATCGTAAACAAGGAAAGAAATATACAAGAGTTTTTCCCACATTTGTCTACCTACTATACTTTTGACATGGTATCAGAGCAGGGACCGGTTCCTTCAATCCGGCCTTTGAATCTCATCATTTACAATTGAACAACGAAGGATCCTTCATTTTTTTTGTCAACAATGACAAATCCAAAAAACGTGGAGGATGATGGCAACAAGAATGCACCGGCGCTCGGGGAGGTGCACCTGGCACCGACGGATCTGTCTACCTAGATCGCCTCTCTTCTCACGCAAATCCCAACTGCTGGAAGAAAACAACCGATTAATCTCAGCAGCAAATTAAAACATGACAACTACCCGTTACGGTCACGACTCATGCGAGTCGCCACTGGATATCACGGGCAACCCACCACCTCTGGCAACAACGGACCGTGATTATTCTAATTGGGAACAAACGGATCTGTGCGTATGCTCGTGGATTCTGGAAAATATAGACTCAACTCTGGTCAATAGATTCGCAGAGTACCCTACGGCTCATGAGCTCTGCGAGGGACTTGCAACAACATATAGTAGCGGGTCTGACGCATTCCAAATATTCGACCTGACGATACAGGCGAATAGGCAACGTCAAGGCGGAGATACTCTTGAAGAGGTCAACAGTTTCCTTCAGCGGATTTGGCAAGAAATCGACTGCCGAGAGCCAAATCCAATGAAATACTCGGCGGACATAGCAATTTTTCAGCGCCTCCGCCAGGAAATCCGACTATACCAACTGCTCGCCGCCGTGAACAGTGAGTACGACGGCGTTAAACATGACATTCTGAAACTTGATCCCCATACGTCATTTGAAACGGCCTACGGAACACTCCGTAGTGAGGTCGCTCGATGTCAAATTTTAAGTGGAGGACACAATAGTGGCGATGCCCTGCAGAGAATTGGTAGCAGTCTCTCCGGTACGGCCTGGTTAGCGACCCCAAATCAGGGAAGAAATCTTCACCCCGAACCGCTCGGGCGGACAAGAGCAAATTATGGTGTTCGGATTGTCACAAATCCGGCTACACGACAAAAAAAATGTTTCAAAAGGGTCGGATATCCCGACTGGTGGTACGAGCTCCACAAGATCCCTAAGCCCGGAAACGTAGCTACCACCGTGAGCCAACCTGAAGAGGCGGCCACCTCTGGCGTCCACTACGACAGGGGCGACACATGCTGTTTTGGAGGATTTGTCGTGAAGGAGCATCACATCCCTAAAGGAAAATGGAGAGAACACGAAGAGGGGAGCAATTTAATGTCTGGAGCAAAATTCCAAGAAAACAACGAAGGGAGTAGCATTAAAGGTATGACATCAAATCAATTTAATTCTCTGACAGGAGATCAAAAAATGATGAAAACACCCCTGAATCTTGGCAAATCACAAAATCGCCACCGCCAGTTTCCTCAGACAAAAATACCTTTGGATTTTGGCAAATCACAAAAATGCCATCGTCAATTTTCTCCTTTATTGCAAATCCCTGAGAAAAGAAATTCACGGTACAACCCCTCAAGTTTTCAGATCTTCGCAGATACACCCCCGAGAGACTAAAATATTGCAGCAAAGCCCCCGAATAGTCCAGTATCTTCAAAAACGACCCAAAAATTCTGGAAAATCAGCTGTGCATCCCCCGCAATTCAGAAAATTGCAGAATGGCCCCAAAATTGATAATGCTCAATTTTTTCTACCCGGATGCTTCGATTTGATGGATTCTGATTCTGAACCACTGCCTACTACTCATGTTGTGGTGTGTGTTGTTAAGGGACAAAAGAATCACAATGGATTTTTTATTCCGGGGCCACGGGCACAGTGACATATGATGCCAATGATTTGGTATCCAAGGTGCAACCATGCAAGACTTATTCCCAGACATCTAATGGGGGTGCTTCGGATGTTCGTGGTGCTGTCTCAATTGAGCTATCCCCGACATTAAAAGTCTCAAATTGTTTACTTATTCCATCGCTATCATGCAAATTGCTCTCCATCAGTCAGATCTCCAGAGATTTAAATTGCAAGACCGTGATATATTCTCATTTTTGTCTTTTGCAGGACATCCAGACGAGGGAGATCATTGGGCATGGTACTGAGAAAGGAGGGTTGTACTACGTGGATGAGGTGGCTCAACACGGAACTGCAGGGCTTGCTCGCGGGATGGCGGACCAACAACTTGACTTATGGCACCAAAGACTGGGTCATCCCTCGTTAGGGCATCTTAAAATATTATTTCCTGCTTTATGTCAAAAAAAGAAAACTCTCTCTTGTGAGACATGTGTTTTAGCCAAGAGTCATCGACATTGTTTCTCAGTTACTGACACACGGGCTAACTGTGCTTTTCATATTGTTAATTCTGATGTGTGGGGTCCAACCCTGAATTCGAGTCATAGTTCGTATCGTTATTTTCTTCTATTCATTGATAATTTTTCACGTATGACATGGATTTATTTTCTGAAAAATAAATCTGAGGTCCTTCAGACCTTTCAAGTTTTTTATCACAGGATATCGACCCAATTTCAGCGTAAAATTCAAATTATCCGATCAAATAACGGGATGGGGGAGGGGGAATTCGTTAATGACACTATGGCCACTTTCTTCCGGGAGAATGGCCTTATTCATCAAACTACCTGTCTAAATAGCCCACAACAAATTGAGTAGCTAAGCGAAAAAATTGGATCCTTTTGAAGTAACTCGTGCCCTTATGAATTGCCTCTAAGGTCCCACATTATCTCTGGCCTGAAGTGTGGCTACCACCACATATATTCTCAATCGATTATCTACTCAAATCCTTGGATTGGCCACACCATTGACCACTCTATCCAAACACATTCCTGACACTCCTACTCTAACACTAACTCCACGGGTCTTTGGGAGCTCGGTCTTCGGGAGCTCTATCTTTGTCCATATCCCTAGACACGACCGCACCAAACTTGACCCTTGTGCCTTAAAATGTGTTTTCGTGGGATATGAGATAAATCAAAAAGGATATAGATTCTATCATCCTCCCTCTCGAAGAATATATACTATCATGGACTGTAACTTTATTGAGTCCGAATTTTACTACCCTTCCCAACCTCGTGGTCAGATGAAGATTTTTGGTGATCCACTCAGTTGGTTACTTAACTCAAGTGTGTCTTCGTCTGCTATCCCACAAGAGCATGCTACAAGAACCGCCGAGCTACCTCCCACGGAGTAAGAACCACCACTTGTTACTACACCCCTATCTCTATCATCACGGAGTCCTGAGGTGAACAGTCTTGACCTTAACCTTGAAATTTTGCCAGCTATCGACTCTTCTCTTGAGCAGGTTATGAAGGCTCCCAATACATATGTTCTACCCCCCAGATAGAACATGGGAATTCCACCAAGACGATATGAACCTGAACATATTTCAAAAGGTGTCAAATACCCTATGGCTAATCTAGCCAGAGGGAGTCTAACTAGTAAAGCTGCAGCCTTCTTGCCTTCTGTATATGAGTTGAAGTACCAAGGACAGTAGCTGAGGCAAGTGAAAAACTAGAATGGAGATAGACAATGAATGAAGTGATGCAGGCCCAAAAGAAAAAATGAAGCCCGGGAGACATGTGAACTACCACCTGGAAAACGATTAGTCGATTGTCGGTGGATTTTCATGGTCAAACACAATGCTGATGGGTCTATAATGAGATACAAAGCACAATTGGTAGCAAAAGGGTTTACACAAACCTATGGTCTAAACTACTCTAAGACATTCTCACCAGTAGAAAAGATTGACACCATCACAATTATATTCTCAATAGCTACCAACTGTGATTGGCCTCTACCTCAGTTTGATGTAAAAAAATGCCTTTCTCCACGGAGGTGTGAAAGAAGAAGTATATAAGGAGACACCCCCGGGATACTCTACCAATTTCAAGAAAGGAGAGGTTTGTCGTTTGAAGAAAGTACTATATGGTCTCAAGCAATCTCCCCGTGCTTGGTTTGGGAGATTTACAGTAGCTATGAGGCGATACGCATATGAGCAAAGTAATTCTAATCACACCATATTCTTGAAGAAGAGAGGTAAACTAATCACATGTTTGCTTATTTATATTGATGACATGATCATCACAGGTAGTGATAGTATTGAGATCCAGAAGCTCCGAGAAAATCTATTACAAGAATTCGAGATGAAAGACCTAGGAAACTTAAAATATTTTCTTGGGATTGATGTGCTCAGATCAGACAAAGAAATCTTTATCTCCCAGAAAAAATATATCCTTGATCTTCTTGCAGAAACAGGAATGATGGACTGCAAACCTGCTCAGACTCTAATGATGATGAGTCATAAGCTAAAGTTTGATGAAGGGGCAACCCTTACTAACCAAGAACAATACCAATATTGGTTGGAAAGCTTATATATCTGGCTCACACTAGACCAGACATTGCATATGCTGTGAAAGTCATAAGTAAGTTTATGCACAAGCCTCAAACTGATCATATGGAAGCTGCTCTGCGGGTGTTACGATACCTAAAACATACCACAGGATATGGTATTATTTTCAAAAAGGGTGATCATCTACATATTCAAGGATATATGATGCAGATTGGTCTGGAAAACCCAATAGATAGACGATCCACAACAGGTTACTTCATGATGGTGGGGGGTAATCTAGTAACATGGAGAAGCAAGAAGCAGAAAGTTGTGGCTCTCTCAAGTGTCAAAGCAGAATTCAGAGGTGTGGCTCGAGGATTGACCGAGATACTATGGTTGAGAAAACTAATGGCAGAGATTGGTTTCCCAATACAATGAACATGCCCCTTATGGTGTGGCAGCAAAGCTGCAATAAGCATCTAAGGAAATCCCGTTCAACATGTCTGTACTAAATATATTGAGGTGGATCGACACTTCATTAAAGAAAAACTTGAAGAAGGAGTTGTGAGCCTTCCATTTGTACGCTCTGAAGAACAACTGACAAATATTCTGACAAAAGCGATCTCAGAAAATGTCTTTCATGATGCATTCTCCAAGTTAGGCATCAGAGATCCGACTACTCAACTTGAGAGGGAGTGCTAGGATTGCTAAAATATACAATTGAATTTTGTTAGAATAGAATAATTGAGGAGATCACTGAGAAACTCTTTGATCACTGTGTAAGAAGGGACAAAGATCAAAAAGAAGATCTCTCTCCTGTAAAAGTCAAAATCTCCTCTACCCACCATATTTATTGTAAGGCGGCTACACTGCCTATAAATCACACTGTAAACAAGGAAAGAAATATACAAGAGTTTTTCCCACATTTTTCTACCTACTATACTTTTGACAAAATAGTCTTAGGATTTATTCTATATTATCTAGTTATTGGACAATATATGTGTCAACCCTCTGAAAATAGTCTTAGGTAAAAAAAAAATCCCAACTTTTCTTATTTTTGAGCTATTAGAAGTGTTCGATCATGTTCACGTATACTCCCCCACTTTATTTATTCAAATTCTTTTGTCCTTGATACTATTAATGTTTCGTTTTTTTAAACAAATGTACTCCGCTATTTGATATTAAGCCCAAGACCAGATGATTTTAAATAAGAATTCTTTAAATCAATTTTAGAAATCAAAAGATAGAGGCAACCCATTAGTTTTGTGGTGTTCAATTCCCAAAACTATTCACGTCTAATATGTTTCTCTTGATTGCAAAAGTGAAACTCTCAGACAACTTTGATAGCTTCAGACCTATTAGTCTATGTTCCGTAATTTATAAGGTCCTTGCCAAAGTACTAATACACATATTATCCAAATTCAGGCTCTCACTCGAATTTTATCCCAAATCATTCTCGACCGGGGGCTCTCTATACAAACTCACAAAAATGAACGAGATAAAATGATTATTTACTTTTGAGATCATTCCTTGACTCAATCAAACAACGAATTATTTTCACCCGTAGTGACTGCCACTTGACTCAATGAAACATAAGATTCTTAATTTTTCTTATTTAATCCTTCACTTTTATCCGGTAACAACATATTCAGCATATTAACTACTAATAGTTTTTTCTTGAAAAGCCAAATTCATATATATGATATAATATTTACATAGAGAAAAACCAGGAATGGAAACGTTATCGAACAACCCGAAGACTAGCGTTCTAGTGAGCAACTAACCTAAAAGAACAGTAATGGAGTCCATGAACACGAACTATGTAACTGGCCCTTCCAACAACCCCTCCAGTATAGCTAAGGGTGATCGGTGCTTGGCTCCCCTAACAACATGAATGCACAAGCATCTCCGCATTCAGTTCATTGCTAGCGTCCGCTCTTCACCAACTACTAACTACTAATAGTTAGTAGTTAATAGTAGTTAATATACTAAATTCTCTCCGTACATTTAAAGTTAATATGACTTTTGAGGATCTCGTCTAAAGTTAGAGTTGTGAGTAGATCTTGTGAGGCTGCGGAGCATTGATTAGGGCGAGTGCGAACTTTTAATTATTAGTATTATTGTTCTCAACAAATTTTTTTATTATTGGTTGTATTTCTATCCTCCCTTCTTGTGCTTTAATTCAATGAATTCTCTTCGTACATCTCTTCCTGTGTGACTCCTTTTTGCCGAAAATTTTCACTGGGTCTACCTTTTTTATACCGTTCGGGTGAGCTCGACGGTAGGGTACCTCCTGGTGGTTGTATTGTTCCTGGTTGGAGGTGTGTTTCTTGAAGCTTTGTCTATGGATTCTTCCTCTTTTGGTCCTGAATGTTCTGATAAAGTAGCTTTGTCTGTTGAACATAATGTGGAACCGATGCCAAAAATTCCAATATTAGGCAAGGAACAATAGGCACCAGTTCGAAACCATAAACCTGAGGGCCAAAGGAATGATTTCCAGGAGAACCATGACAAGAGACTCTCACCTTACTTAATGAATCTACGAGCCAACTCGGTCTTGTACTACTTTACAAACTTTCCGCCCTCATGGAGTAAGTCTAAAATGTGGCAGGTATTCTCTGGCTATAGAAGAGTAATAGATGTGCATACACCAAGGGTGATAGTGAATCCAGAGATCCGATTTGGGTTCATCAGATTCTCTAAAACTGTAGCAAACTCGACTCTATTGGATAAACTCAATGGTATTTGGGTGGGTTCTTACCAGCTAAAGGTTAGTGAAGTTAGATCCCAGTCTCACACGGAGGCTACTAGAGTGAAAGACACAACTGATAATCTGCCTGGTTATAATGGTCCAGTCAATGAAGCAATCCCCAACCAAAATCTAGTCAGCTTGTTAAACTTAAACCTAGATCCTCCGACAGTTAAATGGATAGAGCGTTGCCTAATTGGCATTCCTGCACCTATACTGAACATAGCATCCTTGGAACTTATTCTAGCTGAGGGCGGATATGAAAATAGCTCAGCAGTGCGCATTGAAGGCGGCGAGTTACTGATTAAGCTATCTTCACCTGAGGACCAAACACAATTGTTAAATGACTATGCTACTGTAAATAGACTCTGTCTCCAATCATTGAGACCATGGAAATTATTAAATGAAAAAATGGCCCGTCTATTATGGATCCAAGTGAAAGGAACGCCACTCCATTGCTGGTATGACCAATTCTTCACTGAGATAGCGGCCCAGGTTGGTTCTCTGGTTGTCATAGATGAAAAAATATTGAGTCAAACCGAGATGTTATTCAGGCGAGTTCAGATACTAACAAGCTTGAGCAAGCCTATACTCCAAACGATTGAAATCGATACTGGCGATGGAAAATTTAACATTCAAGTGACTGAAGAACAAAGTCATACGGGCACCAATCCTGGATGGGGGACTACAAGCTGGCAGAGCCGAGCTGATGCGCACTTAGGGGCTGATTGACCTATCCTAAACAAAGAAATGAGGGTGGTTAAAGAAAAGGATGGGGCTGGAGCACCACATCAAAAATCAGCTGCAGGAAATGGTGAGTTAGAGAATATTTCTACATCAGTGGTGATGCCTCAGTGTCCATAGTAAAGGAAGAATCCAAACTCCGGTGTATAGGACCCAAGCATTCGGCCGGGCGTGATAAACAAAAACAAAAGCCTGTTGAATTTCAGAAAGGAACAATCTATCACTAAAGTGGATATAGGAAATACAGGTCAGCAGACTATCTCTGACACCTTGATACAAAAAAACCAAGGAAAAGAAGCCACAGATATTAGGTCAGTGCCTACTCAATCTGCAGAAAATCTCCCTCATTGACTGCAAGTCACCAATCCTGGAGCGTCATAGAGACACAAAATTTGAAGTTGCGCCTCCAGTATATAGACCTGTACAAAAGATGACAAACGATGGGTTAGTGGGCTCAATTCGTAAACCCAATTAGCCAAGCCCATTGTGGAAAGTTCACAGCTTTATTAGCTAGCCAACATGAGAAACTGGGCCTCAGGCCTATGATACCTTACTCGAAGGAAAGAATGGACCTCTGTTATGGGGATTTTACTAATATTTAGCCCACTAATACGTCTCAAGATTCAAGTATGGCAGGTATAACTAACATTGGCGGCTCTTCAGTCAATGGCATAGATTCACTTGAAGGTAATCAAACTGTATCACGCAGTCCACTAGAATAAGCAAGAAAACTTCGAGAGCATACATGGAGGATCCACGAATGCCAAGTTGTTCTATTCGAAGATTTAACCAATGCAATAGAGGTTGCCCCCGGTAAGATACAATTAGAGACAATTATGGATCTATAGCAATGGAATTGGGGGTATCTCCGACTACATCCAAAGAGGACCCTTGTAGTCGTGTTGACCAAATGGAAAGGAGGGATCAAATCAGTAAGAAGAAGAAAGCGAGTCCCAGAAAGAAATCCTTATCCAAGTAAACTATGCGTATAATTACCTATAATATGAGACGTCTGGGCTATTTGGAAAAGAAAGTAGAGGTTACGAATTTGATAAGTAAGCAGCGAGTTGATATGATTTGCATACAAGAGACTAAGTTAGCACTAATAAACAGTAAACTATGTATCCGCTTATGGCATAATGATAATATAGATTGGCATTTCCGTGGAGCTTCAGGTAGTTCAAAAGGTCTGTTATGTATGTGGAAGACCTTTGTTTTTCATGTGATAAACAAGTGGTCCGAACATGATATACTGGGTCTGGAAGGTCTCTGGGGCCCAGATTCCTACCTTATTCAGTTACTCAATATTTATTATCCATGTAGTATTAGGAATAAAAGAAGACTATGGAGTAGACTATCAACAGTGGTTTCACAAGATCCTGCAGCATGCTGGTGTTTAGCTGGAGATTATAATGCAATCAGAGGGCCAGGTGAAAGGAGAAGTAGGGGACCTCTACCAACTGCTGAAATGAGGGAGTTCAACAGATTCCTTGATACTGAATTAGTGGACTTACCCTTACAAAAAATAGATTCACATGTATATCTAGAGGAGGTAGCTGTAGCAGCAGATTGGACAGATTTCTTTTCTCAGGGGCTTGGCTTATGAAATGGTCAGGTTTATATCAAGTCGGTCTTGAGATAGAACTATCTGATCATTGCCCTATTCTACTAAAAATAGAGGATCTGAACTGGGGTCCCAAAGCATTTAAATCACTGAATTGTTGGGGGCAACAAGAGGGATTCTCTAAGCTAATTAGATCCTAGTGGTCATCCTTTGAGGTGAATGGCTTTAGTATCTATATCCTATGTGAGAAACTAAAACTGTTGCATCAGAAGCTAAAAGTGTGAAAAAAAATGAGTTTGGGCATATAGACAGGAAATATGAAGCTGCCAAACAATAGTTAAATCAACTAGATACACTAATTGAGGAGGGGCGCTGCACAGAGGCTGAAAGACTAACACGACCAACTTTATGACATCAACTTCAACTAACCCTCTAGAATAAAGAAATGATATTGATGCAAAAATCAATAGCAAAATGGATTAAAGAAGGAGACAATACAAAATACTTCCATGCCAAAGTTAAGAGTAATGATAGAAGGAATTATATACGAGGGATGCACTTTGGTGGAGCATGGACTGAGGAAGTTGAGGAGGTGAAGACTGGTGTCACTAATCACTACTCTTTTGTCCAGTGGAGCATACCCTCATTGTTATTACAAGCTGAGCATACTCTAACTGCAGAGGATAACCAATTTCTAATTGTTGAATTTTTAGAAGCAGAGATCAAAGACACTGTTTGTAGCTGTTCTTCATCAAATAGCTTGGCCCTGATGGATTTAATTTCTTCTTTATCAAGAACCATTGGGCCACTGTTAAACAAGACTTCATCAATTTTATCAGGGACTTCTATAGACATGGTCGTTTGTCAAAAGCTGTAAACACTACATTTATCACATTGGTGCCTAAGGTGGATAACCAGGTCCAGATAGATCAATATAGGCCAATTTCTCTTGTTGGTTGCGGATATAAGATTCTCTCCAAGCTTTTAGCAAATCACATGAAAATGGTGATGAACAAAATAATCTCCAAAACTCAGTCAGCTTTCATTCATGGTCGACAAATTCTTGATGGAATTTTAGTTGCTAATGAGGTGATCCACACAGTGAAAAAATCAAGAAAGGCCTCTCTGATCCTTAAGGTGGATTTTAGTAAAGCTTTTAACATGGCTGATTAGGAATTCCTACGGTCAATGATGGTGAAAATGGGCTTTTGCCAAATCTGGACAGACTGGATTATGGAATGTGTCTTCTGCTCATGCTGTTGTACTGGTAAATGATAGCAGTGCGGGGGAATTCAAAATCAGGAGAGGTCTACGGCAAGGGGATCCTCTTTCTCCGTTCTTCTTTCTACTAGTGGTGGAGGGACTGCATCTACTTATCTCTAGAGCAATGACATTAAACAAACTTTCTTGTATCAAAGTTGGCAGTGTTATGATAACCCATCTTCAATATGCAGATGACCTGATTCTCTTTGCTAATGGTACATCTGAAAATGCATTCGTTATGAAAGGAATTCTAAGAGCTTTTGAATTAATATTAGGCCTTTCTGTGAATTTTACCAAAAGCAGAATCTTTGGTCTAAATCTCCACGTTGATAGGTTGGCAAACTTTGCTTGGCAGCTACAATGTTAGGCATTTACCCTGCCTTTCATCTATTTGGGGTTACCAATAGGAGGTAATCCTAGAAGACTAACAGTGTGGAAACCTGTCACAGTTTCTATAAGTCACGAAATTCAGAGGTGGAAGAACAAACTGTTGTCTATGGAAGGAAGGATAAGATTGGTAAAGAGTCATTGTTGTCTAGTCTATCAATATACTATCTTTCACTATTCCGTGCTCCAAGGGGTGTGATCTGAACTAATGAGTCCCAACTGAGTAAATTCCTATGGAGACAGAAACAAGACAAACATAGGCCTATCCACTGGATCAGCTGGAAGTCATTGTGCCAGGAAAGTATATGTAGGAAGCCTTGGGATCAGAGACATTAAATTTATGATCCAGGCATTGATGGCAAAATGGTTATGGCGACTACGAGTGGACAAAGATAGCTTGTGGAGCTCGATGATCAAATCAAAATATTATCATCAAACTGATCACAACTATGATTGGGATTTAATTACCTTACCTGATAATATCTCTAGCTATTGGCAACATATATGGAAGATCTCAAGAGCCAATTGGTTCAACATCCAAGTGAAGCTTGATCTCAAGGAAGGGAATAAGGCTCAATTCAGGGAAGCCTTGCTTTAAAGTACGAAAGCCTCTTCAAATTGAGTTTGCAGCAGAATGCGAGTGTTTTTGAGGTGTCTTCTGTGAGCCATGGTATCAGACAATGGAACCCATTGTTCAGAAGAACACTGAGAAGCATAGAAAATTCAAAACCGGAGGAGTTACTTCATTATTTACAACAGACGAATGGCGCTGGAATGGTAACAACTCAGGACAGTTCTCTGTCCATCAGCATACTACTCTATCCGTGCTGATCTAAACTTAGATCAAGACAGTGGGGGAACTCCTGCTGAAGTATGGGGGAAACTGGCATCTAAAAGGGTTCAAGTATTTGCGTGGAGATTGTTATAAAATCGTATATCAACGACAGATAACCTGAGAAGAAGAGGCGTCCAACTGTTGAACAGTTAGATGTTATGTGTAATGTGTGGAAGAATAGCATAATCAACATACCACATGTTTTTTGACTGCTCAAATGCTCATGATGTTTGGACAGAGATATATTCATGGCTTGTCATAGAGTACACAAGGAAGGCAAATGTGCAATCACACTTTGAAAGCCATATGGAACTCCTTGGATGCAGCAGTGGACTAGAAATATGGAGGGCACTATGGCAGTTAGTTGTCTGGCTCCTATGGTAAGAAAGTAACTCGATAAGGTTTGATGCTGAGCTTTCTTTTCCCTTGATCTCCGAAGGGATAAAAGTTTGCTCATGGAATTGGTTAACAACAAACAAATTGAACTACCAAGGCACATCAATTGGGGATTGGCTTAGATTTCCAAGACTATGTTGCCCATTAATATTTCATTAGTTGATCAATCTGTGCAATCTAGCAGTGTAAGTCTCTGGATTAGTATGTCTCATTAGTCTGGGCATAGCACTGGTAAGCTCTGTTATGTAACCACCACTCTTTAGAGCTAATGAATTTTAATTATCCAAAAAACTACTAATAGATAATAGAAGATTAATAGTTCAATCCTTTTTTACCTTTGTGCATGGAGATTGGAGTGTTGGTCGAATAAAATTCTTCATTTTCTTCCCACAAAAATAGGAAGAAATACCTAGAAAGGCAAGGAAACAAATAAACGGGGAGAATTGACCGTACAGACAGCTGTGCTCCCATCTTGAGGAAATTCGTAGCCAATGATAGTTAGCCACGTCAGATGAAGACAACAACAGAAATGAAGTGGGTTCATACTTCATCAATCATCAGTACTGGTCCAAAATTCGAATAAATTCACACAAGTAAAAGCCTGGTCCCTGGAGTTGGTGGGTAACCAGAATTAATTTTATAAAAAAGATTACATATAAAAATAAAATTTTAAATTGTTATTTTTTAAAGCTCAACCTACGAATTTTATTTAATTTCAAAATCTTGTTGGCCATTCGCCCCATGATGCATGTCTCTAGAAATATATTGATACAATTGAGACATCTGAATCCAGTGGGCTTACGAATCGAGGGAATTGATAACTGTTGGGTACACTTGACTTGATTGCTGGTCACTTAAAATTAAATAATTCATCTGCAACAAATAATACACTCTCAACTGGCTATCCAAACACATTGGCTACAGATGACAAAATTGCTTGAACCCTTACCCACCCACACCTATAAAATAATAATATAAATTTTCAAAAATACTATTCTTTTGATTTCAATAGTTTAAAATTGTTTAAACAAATTAAGTAAATTATTCCATGTATGACTATGATCTAAATTTTAATTTCGTATCGCAATTACAGATGATACAAAATAATAGAGATAAGTTACTTTCACAAGGTCTATATCTTTTGAAGTCTTGATATCACTATCAAGTGATCACTAATCAAGGGCGGAGCCAGGAATTGTAGGGAGGGGCCAAATATTTCGAGTTTGAACAGAGTGGGCCAGGTCGAATCGGATCGGTTTATACTACAAAATAAATCCAAATTTTTTTTTGGATTTGAGCAAAAGATATAAGAAAATTTAATAAATTTTATGTGAATATTTAAAAGTACATTGTTTAATAAAAATTTATCGCAAAAATTTGAATTTTTTTTCAAATTTGACCATGAATGTTTAAAGTAAAAAGATTTTTAATCTTTTTAATAAGTCTAGATTTTCAATTTACGAAATATAATTTTTTTAACTACAATCTCAAAAATAAATATATTAAAAAATATATAAAAATAAACTATATTAAAACTGTCCAAAAAAATATAAACATATCTATTAAAATTTATATTTTACCTCTATATAAATAATATAACCTATGTTGAACAACACGCCAGCTGTTGTAGTGGCTGA
>JAOWBN010159265.1:2957-18477 GCA_028565015.1 Pinguicula moranensis
GGGCTCATTTTTTGAGGCCGTAGATTTTGATCGTTCACCCATTTTGTTGATTAAAAAAATTATAAATTGCATTTGCAAACGTTCTCGACTTCTCATCTATCTGATCCGCCCATTTGCCGATCTCTAAAGCAAAGTGTGGCGGCCCATCAACCAAAATATAGAGTGAAGAGGATAATTTAGCCGATTGCAAAACAAACTCAAGAACAAGTTAATAGTGGAAAGGTTGACCTGGAGGACTGTTGTGTCCACGCCACGCAAAGCCTTGAAGTCAATGACCTGATGATTCCTATTGCGGTGAATTGTTATAATTTGAAAAGTATAATACATCAAGAAGCGGAGGATATTATTAAATTGAGCACCTTGGGTTCCATCCTATTCTAGTGTGAAAGATGTAATGGATAAAGTTGGAGAGTTGGAGAGATGAAATAGTGATTTTGTTTGAGGAGGGGATGTAATGCTCGATAGTCCTTATGAATATTGTTTCTTTTAATATTAGGACTTGGGCAACCACAAAAATGGCGTGTGGTGCAGGAGTTAGTAGGAAGCATAGGATGGATATAACCAAGAAGCAGAATGAGAGGACGTGTCGAAGAGGTTCTTTGAGCAGTCGTGGGAGCTTGTTAAAGAAAAGCTATGGAGGTTCTTGAATTTTGAAGAAGATAAAAGATGAACGTGAACACATTGTTGTTTATTTTAGATGTTGCTTGAATGAGTTACGTGGATAGTTTTTGTTGCATTTTATAGAACAAAGATGCATGAGTATAATGGCTAGGCTAGAAATATTCTTTGCAAGCCTAACAACTGTGCTTTGCAAATTTGCAGGTGTCTTAAGCCGCCATAGCTATAGCAGGGCCGCATGATCATTCTGAGGAGCAACTGAATTATGAGGAGCAATAGGATTCTTCATGGTGAAGTCTTCATGGGCCACTGTCTTGTCAACATATTCAACACCCCCTCACAAGCTGTGCGTGGGGTTGAAGATCACGTGAAATTTGAATGAGAGAATGTAAATAGCTCACAAGAAAGACTCTTCGTAAATAGATCAGTTTCCTGAAACGGATAGGGAACAAACTGAGTAGAGATGGTGCTAGCAAGAACCTGTTCACGAATAATGTTGTAATTCAGTTCCACATGCTTGGCCTATTTATGAATAAGGGGGTTCATGCTGAGGAAGAACTCTTGTTGCACAAAGAAACATTGGAGGGTGAGATAATGGAATACCTAGGTCTTCAAGTAAGTGCCAAAGTCAAAGGACTTCCACAACAATATTGGCGAGAGCATTATACTCAAAATTAAAACTGGATCAAGAGACAATAGGTTGCTTATTCACACTCTAATAGATAAGATTGTCGCTAAGAAAGATGGCAAATCCAAATGTGGAGCGAGGAGTATCAGGCAACCTGCCCAATCGGCATCAGAGTGGGCAACAATAGAGCTAGGATCCGAAGAAGAAGTAAAGCGTAGACTCATTAAGAGGGTACCCTTCACATACCAAAGAATTCTCTTGATGTCTTGAAAATGAAGCGCAGTTTGAGCATACATATACTGGCTAACAGAGTTGACAGCATAAGCCAAGTCCAGGAGGGTAATAATGAGATATTGAAGAGTGCCGATGAAGGAGCAATATATAGTTGGATCAGGCAGGGGTTCACCATCAGAGAAGAGATACCTATGAGACGACAATGGGTGTGCTAACCAGTCAACTGTCTAGAACATGGGCATGGGAAAGAACATCACGAGCATACTTAAGCTGACTGAGAAATATGCCATCATTTGTAGTGATAGCCTCAAGACCAAGGAAATATATGAGAGAACCAAGATCCTTGAGGGCGAATTCAGTGTGAATACGATGAACAAAGTGATCCAATAGAGAAGTGTTGCTACCAGTAACAATAATGTCATATACACAAAGGAGCAAATAGATGATAGCAAAGTCACGAGTGAAGATAAATAGAGAAGTGTTAGCGTGATTGTAGACGAAGACAATAGTGTCAAGAAAGGTATTGAAGGGCTCAAATCATGGAGCTTTGAAACCATAAAGAGCATTTTTGAGATGACGGACATGATTTAGATACAGTGGATTAATGTAGCCACGGGCTGCTCCATGTAAACGTCTCAGTGAGATGATCATTTAGAAAAGCATTCTTCACGTCCAACTGACAAAGAAACCATCCACGGGAAATAGCAAGAGATATAACAGTGCGAACTATAGTAGCTTTAAAAACATGATTGAAGGTGCCAAATAATCCAACCCAGGTACTTGAGTGAAGCCACTATCAATAAGACGAGCATTGAGTCTTTTCACGAAGCTATCAAGAAGATATTTTGCACAAAAAACATATTTGGAACCAACCGCATTTGCATTAGAAAGGCGAGGAACCAAATCCCAAGTCTGATTGTGATGGAGGTCATCAATTTCTTCATCTATAGCAGATAACCAAGCAAGATGCTTGGCAGCAAACTAGAAGCCATGGGTCTCAGTAGAAGCTAAGAAAGCCTGAGATAAATCAAGAGGCTACAATTGTGCAGTGATTAGCAATGATATGAGGATGAAACACTCCGGCTGTAGCACGAGTAATCATGGAATGAAAGCCAATTACATTTGGGGTAATAGATGTAGTGGAATGAACCAGAGAAGTATCCACAGGAAAAGAAGAAGGAACTAGAAGGACTAGGCTAAAGGAAGGAGATGGAAGAGAAGGTTAGGAGGCAAGGTCAGTTAGTAAGAAGGATACATGGAGAGGATGATGTAGAAGAGGTAGGAGGATGATAAGGAATAGAGGAAGTGATAGTGGAGGATGAGGTAGTATCAGGATGCTCAAAGAATATAGATATGTCCAAGTCAGAGAAAGGGCATATATGACAGGAATTGTGCAAAGGGAAGCAAGTATCATCAAAACAAGCACGACAAATGATATATAAATGAGAGGATGAGAGGTTAAGACATCGAAAGTCCTTATGAGAAGAATTATAACCAAGGAAAATAAAGGGAAGACTACAAGGAGAAATTTATTTGGAACATAATCATGTAAGAAAGGAAAGACACTACAACCAGATGGATTAAAATGATCATAATTAGAAGAAGATCTTGTAGTAACTCCAAGGGAGAGATACCTGTAAAAAGAAGCGATGGCAACTGGTTGATAATAGAGGTCGTAATGCTGAACCCATCAACCCAATAGGTGAGAAGGTAGGAGAATGGAAGAGGAGAGTGAGGCCTATTTCGGTAATACGGCCATGTTTCCATTACACTCGACCATTTTAAGCGAGAGTGTAAGGAAAAGACATTGGAGGATGAATTTCATATGTATGAAGATGTGTTTGAAAATGATGTTTAGTAAAATTTACGCCACCATCACTTTGGAATTGTTTGAGGAGAGTTTGAAATTGTTATTCAACCAAAGTATAAAAATGCAGAAATATATCAAAGAAGTCAGATTTATATTTTAAAGGGTAAAACCATGTAAATCTAGAGTAGTCATGAACAAAAATAACATAATAGCGATAACCATGCAGAAATAAAGTGGTAAAGATCCAAAAATGTCATAATGTACTAAAGAAAGTGGCTAAGAGGCATGATTTTCATTCAATACAAAGGGTAAATGATGACTCTTGGACATTTAACATGAGGTACAAAGATGGGGAGTGGTTTGAAGTAAGCAAAATACGAACTTGAGTACCTAATAAAGAAAAAACAAAAGTAGATGCATGACCAAGCCTAGCATGCCATAAATAAAAAAAAAACTATGGAGAGAGCGGACATGAAGGAAAGAGATAAAAGTTGTGTTGTTGCATTCAAGTGCGTAGAGACCGTCATCACGTCGGCCGGTGGACATCACCTGTCCTCTAAGACAACTCTGAACAACAAAAAAATTATCAATAAAGATAATGACAATAAAAAAATCAAAGGTTAGTTTATTGATTAATAAAAGATTTTTAGTGAGTGTAGGAACGATAAGCACATCTTGTAAAGGAATGGTAGAGGCAAAAGAGATAGTATTGATGTGAGTAATGGTCAAAAGCACGCCATTACCCACAAAGACACAAACCTTACCTGAAAAAAGAGCAACATGGTCAAGATTTGATGGGGAAGAGGTCATATGAGCAGAAGCATTGGTATCCATGTACCAATTAGAGATAGAAGTGTTTTAAGGCAAGGAAACTGAGACAACAGCCTAAGTAGAAGCCGAAGGAAGCCAATAGAAACATTCCACTGGTGGAGGTTCAGTAGAATGTTTTCCAATTAACCAAGGTAGGGCCTATGCACCCGATGATCCTGGAACGGTCCAAAAATATAATAGGGTCCAACGGGTGAGTGTACAGAAGAATGGGTCTTAGCATTGGCCGATAAAGGAAAATAAGTGCTATGTTGGACCGTTCTGAGTTTTGCACCAGCAGATGGGCCATGGGACAGAAGTGGGCTGTTGTTGGAAAACATTTTGTCAGGAGTCAGGTCGCTGGTGGAGAAGAATAGCCCAATAGCATGTCCAACGAAACAATTATGTAGGTGGATCACTGCCCATTACAGTCGCTTGACCCAATAGACCCATTCACAAAATTTCCGATAGGTTGATAATTCCTAGATTGAGGGAACAAATTAGGACCGATAAATGCAAAGACATCATGTCCGATTTCATGCGGCAAGGCAATCGTGGAAAATTTTTCCTGAGTGATAGCACCAACAAAGGTGAGGAAAAGAGTAGTGGGAATGTCAAGCATGTGCGCTTAATGTCCATATCCACTAAATATTTAACTATAAGGGATCTTGATGTTTTGACCACGACCGTGGCATGAATCATCACTAAGATGAAAGTGACATGGAGCAAAGAGTGAGGCTGTTGGTGAGAGATACAGTAGTGGTGCAGATAGAGCTAGGTACTCTAGCGGTGGAATGGACTGTGGTGAGACTGGCGGTGCAGCATTAGGGATAAATTCAAAAATAGAGCTTTCCGCCACAAAGGGTCCCAAAGTAGAGCCTTGATTCATCGCTAGAGAGGGACAATCACCTGTGAAAGTGGTGTAACTAAGGCAGCAAAGGCCAGCACCAGAGCGGTTGTGCCAGGGATCATCAAATGATAAAGAGCTTAGAAGTTCTCTACACGAGCAATTATGTCTCTGACTGAGGAAAGTGGATCCTAGGATAATTGAGACCCTATGAAAGTCCATAGAGAAACTTGTGGCTTTGGTCCATTGGAAAGAACCTTCCAAGGGTTACAAGATGATCAGTCAGCATAAGAAACTGACGAACAAACTCTTTAATGGAAAGGTCCCCTCTTTGGAGTTCTTGTAATTCATCTTGGATCCCCAAGCTCATGTGAGGGGCCGGAGCTATGTAATTCTTCCTCAAGTGTCAGCCATATGTCTATGTCGGCCAATTTACCAGCAATGGCACCATGTGCCTCATTTGTGAGAGAGAAAATGAGGAGCGAATAGAGGCATTGATCTATGGCCTGCCAGACAAGGTAATCTTTACTTAGCTTGGTTTAATTAGTAGGATCTTGAGACGGAGGTTCAGGAATAGAGCCATCGACATAGCCAAGTAGGCTGTGATTTTGAAGTATATGGTATGCTTGGTTATGCCAGAACATAACGTTTGAGGCTATAAGCTTGACTGTGACTAAATAGGAAAACTCATGATAAGTGGGAGAGATGGTAGAGGGAAGTGATGGGAGAGTAAGAGTATCATGGGCTTGTGATAGGGCCATTCTTTTGGCAAAGAGTTTAGGAAGAGGATATAAGTACGTAAGGTGAGATTTTGGTAGAGAAGGAAAATGTGACATAGATAGAGAGTTTGGGAGCAAGAAAGGTGATTGTAAGGAGAGAAAGTGGTGTTTGGATGGCTATTTGGAGAGCAGGGAAGGTGAGGGATCGAGGTTGTGGCAATGAAACATCAACCTAATGCTGTTACCATGAGAGCTTGTTAAAGAAGTTATGGAGGTGCTTGAATTTTGAAGATGATGAAATATCAACGTGAACACATTGCTGGTCATTTAAGATGTTTCTTGAATGAGTTACATGGATAGTTTTTGTTGCATTTTATGGAGCAAAGATACGTATGTATAAGGACTAAGCTAGAAATATTCTTTGCATGTCTAACAATTGTGTTGTGCAAGTTTGCAGGTATCTTGAGCCATCATTGTTATAGCAGGGGCCGCCTAATCATTATGAGGAGCAGCAGGATTCTGAAGAGGATTCTGAATAGCAACAGGATTCTTCATGGTGAAGTCTTTGTGGGCTGCAACCTGGTCAACATAGTTAATAGATTGTCTGGGTGTCCAAATTTTGACTTCGTTTTCAAGGCGATAGTAGGGGCGTCATGCAGGTTTCTTACATTGTGGGACAAGGGGTATTTAGTATGGAGGATGGGTGTGTGGATGAGGGGGTACTTGTAGTACGCGGGAGTTGGGGAGGTTTGCAATGAAGTAATATTGTCTGTAACATTTACTCTTCTTATTTCATGAACAAGAAACGTGAGCTCTGGGCATTCCTAACAGATAATGTGATAAGTGATGCATAGTAGACCTGAAATATTGTTGGAGATTTTAATGTGGTTCACTCTCATGAGAAGCGAAAAGGTGCTTCGGAAAATTCTATTGTGGAACAGGCATAATTTGATGAATTTATCATGAATTTGTATCTAATAGATTTACCTTTAGGCCGAAGATGCTACACTTGGCTAAATAAACTCGGACAGAGGCCAAGTTATTTGAACAGGTTCTTGTTGAAAGAGGATTGGCTTTAATAATGGACACACTGCCAGCATACATCATTGGATTGGACCGTCTCTAATAATAAATTGATTGTGTGATGGATGAATCATTGGATTGAGGCTTAGAGCCTACTAGAATTTATGATGCATGGCTTAAGTTACCGGAGTTCCAAAGACTGGTTGAATAGGAATGAACAACAAAGGATATCTCCGGTATAAGCATGGAGGTCATAGACAACCGGATGACCTTTATCAGAGGAAAAAAACTTCTTGATGAAATATTGATGGCAAATGAGGCCATTAATGAGATGAGGAAACTGGACAAAAAAAACAAGCACTAATATTGAAGATTGATTTTGAGAAGGCATTTAACCCAATAAACCGGATCAATCATTTGACACAATAATGGAGGGTATAATGGAAGGACAGGATATCCAGTCCATGATCAAGGAACCACACACTGATTTCATCATTATAGACTCATCGCAACGGAAGTGATGCCTATACATATTTGTTTTGTTTCTTTGTTTCCTTTTGTTTGTTCTGTAAATACATTTTTCCATATATAAAATATTTGGCTTATCAAAAAACAACAACAATAAACCGGACCTACTTAGAGGCATTCATGACAAAAATCGCTTTTCCATCGAGTTGGATCTGATGAATAAAGAAACTCCTCCAATCTGCCTCAATATCAATCCTTATCAATGGTAGCCAACTTCTGAATTCTACCCGCTAAGCGACCCTTTGTCACCTTCTTTGTTCATACTGGTTATTGAGGGACTATCTGTAATGATAAGCAAAGTTGCTGAGTTACTAAAGTTCAAACCACTAGAAATTGGCAGAGGTAAGGTAACTTTATCCCGTCTTCAGTTCGCAGATAACACATAATTCTTTGGTCAGGCATCATGGAAAACTATCAAGACATACGAGCTATCCTGCAAAACTTTGAGTTGATCTCTAGACTGTGCATAAACTATAACAAAAGCCACCTGATAAGCATCAACATACCACAGGCTACCTTAGAGGAAATGGCATCATATATGGGCTGTCAAACAGGATCCCTGCCTATCAAATACTTGGGATTACATGTGGGGGCAAATCATCGTAGGCAAAAAACTCAGAAACCTGTTTTAGACAAATTCAGCAAGACATTAAATTCTTGGGATCACAAAGCATCTATCCATAGGTGGGAACTGATGATGATAAATTCAGTTCTAGTAGCCTTACCTTCCCACTACTTAGCCTTATATAAAACTCCTCGGTTATCAAGAAACTCACAGCAATACAGAGATCCTTTTTCAGGGGTAGCGACTATGATAAGAGAAAAATGTGTTGGATCTCATGGAAAAAGATAGCCTCACCATTAGACAAAGGGGGACTAGGGGTACGAAGTATCAGTGCCTTTAATAGTGCTATGGTTGGGAAGTAGGGAGAAAAAATTCTATCTGGTGAAAAAAATTAGGCAACAGACATATTGAAATCAAAGTATGGCACAGAAGGTTGCTTGAAGGTGGGGGAACTGAGAGAATTATAAAAGCCACAGACACAGGTTGGAATTCACAGGGGAAGAAGAAGAGAGAATCAATATGCATCACGTTGGTGGAATGAGCTGTAGGTAACACTTAGTGTAAATTGGTTCAATGAGCATATCAAAATCAGTGTAGGCAGTGGTGAAGGCATCAAGTTTTGAGGGGGATAAATGGTGCAATAATGCAGCCCTGGCAGAACCATACCTAAGCCTGTAAAGACAACAACCAAGGAAATCACTTTAGCCGAGGCAGGCAAATGGAAAGACAGTAGATGGAACGGGACACTGAACTGGAGGAGAAATTTAATAGAGCATGAACTTAATGAATTGACTAATTTACTATGCCTTTTGCATGATAAAATGCCTAGGGAGTCTGGAGAGGACCACTACCTTTTTGAAGGCAACAACAATGACAAGTACATAGTGAAGACTACATATAAACACATCATTGATGCTACACCTGATATATTCACTGCTGAGGAGGTAGAGAAGTTTAAATTTATCTGGAATGCTTTCTCTCCCAAAAAAGGCCATCATCCTAGTATGGAATGTTTATCAACAATCACTAGCAACTAAGATGTCATTACCAAGGAGGCACATGATACCTAAAGGACCGGAAGTCAGCTGCCCCATGTGTCACTCAGGTCAGAAAACTATTGATCACATATTTAGCTCATGCTTAGTAACCGTGTCTATCTGGCGCGTAATGCAAGGATGGTTATTTCAACAAATGATGGATAACATCACTGATTAGTTGCCGTCAGCCCCTACACTGCAAGAGTACCTAGAAGCTAAACCAACATGGATCAATACTAACCCTTGGAAATCCATTTGGATAGCCATGCTCTGGCAAATCTGCACACAAGAAAAAAATCTCACTTTGAAGGACTGGAAATCAGTATACATAGCATACTACAAGTGATACATCAAAGTTCTTGGCTAGGAATAAGAGCAAAAAGATCTCCTAGAAGGTTCCCTTACTCTATTACGGTCAGGATAATGCAACCTCTAGCATGTATGCAATTCTAAGACTAAGGAATAGGCGCACAGAAGGAGATGCCACCAATAGAGATGATTGGATTCACATATTGAGGAAATCCAAGAATGACTGCTCCAATATAGCCTGAATCCTCACACTGATATGCAAGTACGAAAGGCATGCTAGATTCATAAATGCTCCGGACCCCAGAAAGAGGTACTCCTAATCCTCCTCAACCTTAAGGACCAAATCAAAGGACAATCTAGTTATAAAGAAGCTGTGTACCAATCCACAAACAATAATTTGGGATTGATAAGGTGACAATGAGGACATTGAACAGATTGATCACTCAAAGCTGATAAGATGATGACTTACTTAGTGCTGAGTTGTGTACCAGATTCTACACTGGGCTCTGATAAGTTGACAATGAAGACGCCTAATAAGTCATGAACCAACAACAACCAATGGTGAGGAATGGATGTTGGAGTAACTCCAAGAAGGGTAAGGACATTACTGTTGAGGGGCGGGCTGTTTCTGCATGTTGGAAAACAACACGATTTGTCAATAATTTTTTGGTACTTGTAAATATTACATTTGTACTCTCTTTTTATTATTAATAAAATTTTGGCATAACAAAAAAGTCATGGTGAGTTCATGAGAGCTTTGACCCTATGGTTGGCTGATAGATCCCTACTCTTGCGAATATCATTATGATAGGGTGTGGGGTTACTATGCACATGCTCTTATCGTAACTCCTATAAATATAGGCTTGCTTTGCCAATATAAAAGACAAACAATTATTGAATATCAAAATCTAATGCACTTTAGTCTTTGTGCGTGTTTTCTCTCTCTTCTCTCTAATAATTGTAGTAAGAGAAATACAAATTCATCCCATTCCACCTTTGGTTTCATCATTTACGCCGTCTGCAGCAACATTTCTAAAGAATTTGCATATGGCACATGCCCATCTTATGAATTTCAAATTGAGTATTAAGGCACAACTTAAAATGGAAGGTCATGCTAGCATGTTCGCAATCACGTATCTAAAATCCTTTACAAATTAGCATATCATCCACATATAAGACCAAGAAATATTTCACAAGTTTCTTTAACTTGATCTGGATCTTATTTTCTCTTGATTGGATTTTGCCTATTATTTACAGCAACATCATCGTTAATGACTGGATGATTGTGTTCATTCACTTTAATTATGTGAATAGGACTCGTACAAAAGTGTATCTAATTTATCATTTCATAACATGCACACTTCTTTACAGAGGAGATCCAACTAGCTCATCACAAGTCTTATAAGGAAATTTTGTTTCCTCTGCAATGAACTTTGAGCAAAGCCACTCTGAAAATTCATACCTTTTCTTCAGCGTCTCGACCAGAAAAATAAAGATTCAGATGATATCTAACTAACGGTGGTTGCTGTGTAGAAGGCAACATTTGTTATGGCGAACATTTGTTGAACTCCCTCTGCTTCCATTATCGGTAACAAAATGCCTGCAGCGCTCTGTAATGGTGAAAGACAAAAATTGTTATGGCGTTCATTGACAGGACCAAAAGAAGATCGGATGAATCTAAGGTTGAAGTAAGATATGGGACTTACTGATAATAACCTGGCCCCCAACCATATACGCTGTGGTGAAGGAAACGGAAGAAGTAATTGACCGACTCCATAGATGGCCCAGCGAAGAAATGAAGAAAGAGGTTGAGGGGGCGGTGGGTCAAGGCCAGAAAGTAAGGCCACGGGGCCCACTAGAGAAAATCTATCCTAGGATCAGATAGTCAAAGCAAGCTTCACGCATTTCCTTCCGCGCTGGGTCAGGTGATGCACAAAAGAGTTTGCACAACGGTCCTGCCAGTGTGTTGATGGTAGATGCCACTGGCTGCAAAACAACAGATTTGTATCGGAATTTCTGATGAAGCTATGTCTAACACGGAACCAGTTAATGAGGCTCAGTCACAGGGACCACCAAGGATCTTATAAATTTAAGAAAGCTGTCGTATTCACATTCACCTGAGGAGTACAGGGAGAACGCCGAAAGTTTGAAAAGCATCCATCACACACAATGCTGAGAGGAGCATTAACTGTGATCTCCTCCTCCCCATTCTTAGTCTTGTAATGTACTCCTTTAATAGTTCCATTTTCTTCAGCCAATGATGTCACTGTTCCTTGTTCAAGTCTCACACTGTCAGACAAAGGAATAGAATCATCAGAAGCGAAAAAATGAGTTCTCATGCTATTTGTGGGTTGTAAAAACATAAAAGACAAAAGAGAAAACAAACTAAGAACCACCCATCTGGCATAATAATTCAACCTAGCATAGACAATATAAGAATGCATCTTATAAAATTTTATGAACTGCTTTACAAGTTGAGAAATAATACTTGGCAAGTGTTGCTGCCTTTTCTCTCATTTTTTGTATGAAACGGCCGTTATGGAAGCTTCTCCCAGATATGTCCGAGTGAAATTTCTCCAGCGGGTAAGATAACTTTGTATTTTTACCATCGTTGTAGAGAGCATAACCAAAAACTCGTTGGGCATCAATATCTCTCAAACAATCTGCAGTCCACATACAACAATAACATCACGTCACAGTCAACACAAGGTGGGACATAAACAAGCCAACCTATCTTTGGCAGCAAAGCAAGTGCTGTGGACCATACGTCACATTACTCAATTAGTGCCAAACCTCTAGGCAATAAAATTGACGTAAATAAAATACAACAATAACATCGTGTCACAGACAACACAAGGTGGGAAATAAACAAGCCAACCTAGCTTTGCCAGCAAAGTAAGTGTTATGGACCACACGTCACATTACTCAATTAATGCCTAACCTCTAGGCAATAAAATTGACGTAAATAAAGGACTAAACATTCACCTTCAAGACCTAACTCAATCAATTTCAAATAACCTCCAGGCTGTAGTAGTTCACCCACAATACGATCTGGCTCTGTTAAGTCCCTCTCGATCACATGGACTCGACGTCCCTCCTGGAATTTGATCGGATAAATTATGAGTGAGCAGAATGAAATTTTGTAATGAGCAAACTGCCAGTTTGGGTTTGGAATATTCTACAGAATATCTATTACCAGTTAGGAGATTTATACTTATTTTCATTTTCGTTTTGGGGGTTTCACAATATCAATCCAACTTTCTTGACTTAAAGTCATATGGACCCTTAAAGACTATCAGGTGAAGAAGCAGTAAAGAAACTCAGAACTTTATGCCACTTTCTACCGTATCTTCTAACTCAGGCACTAATAATTTTCTTGCACCCAATTCTTGCCACCAATAGAAGAAAATGTTGTTTTTTAGACGTACTAAAAGTGCAATCTGGATGATATTTTAACATCGATCCAATGAGGAAGTCAAAGAGAGACAAGGAATTGTAGTAAGAAAAAATGATACTTTAACATCATAAGACACTGACAGGCGACTAACAGTTTCTGAAAGTATTAAAATTAAGGAGAGAATCAACTTCTTTACCAGATTTCAGTTCTGCTAGCACCTACTTTGAATTATTATGTTTCAGGATTATTAATCATTATAAACAAAAATCCCTGTTTCAATATGAAGTTCAAGAAAAACAACGGTAAGCTGTGGAAAAGTTTGGGATTATGTAAAGAACCCCTAATCTTCCAATATAATTGAACAGATATCCCCCTTGTACGCGTAAATTCCATCATTAAACCACGAAATCAAGCATAATTTATGTCGCTAAAGAGAAGGGAAAGAGATTCACATCGAATCTAGAATCCTAACCTTGCCAAGGGTATAGGCTAAAGCTGCACCCGCAACACCTGCGCCGACGATGATTATGTCAGTATCTCCCCCGGAACCTCCGCGTTCGGCCGAGTTACTAATTTCTTCCCCTTCACGGTCTACATTTGGCCCGTTGGGACTGGGTGTTTTCCTTCGCCGGTTGAACAAGAGCACGAACCCCAACAAAGCAGCAATAACCCAGAGAATTAACTGATCGATGATCATCATTGTTGATTCTTGATTTGTGTAGAAGCTGTGATGAACCGAAGGTTGAGAGAATTCTCTCGGTTTTATCCGTGCCGTTGTCGTGTTCCAAGATCTCCGTGTTAAGAGAATTGCTCGACTGTAAAGTGATGTGGACGTTCATTCGACTTTGAATTAATACAAATTTAATAATTACCCGCCGAATTAGGGGAAAGTAGTCATATATCTTTTAAAATGTCGTATTATTTTCTATTTCTCATTTTTTTTCCACTCCTTTTTTTGGTATAAGACTTTTTTTTTTCAAACGACATTTTTTGTGAATAAATAAAAATTATGTAAAATTAATATTTCTGAACTACCCTTTCAAAAAAATCAAGAAGGAACATAACAACAAAATGGTAAATGTGGTGTATTTTTTGTCCCCACGTCCACCCCACGCCTCACCTTTTCGGGTGTATTCAAATTTAGGAGTAATACTGCGTATATCTTACCCTCCCCAGATCCTGCTGAAAGGCGGGATATACTGGGTATGTTTGGTTTGGTTTGGTTTGGTTTTTACTATTAGATGTTGAAGAGATAAATTTATTCTTCGTTTTTTCCTTGTATATTTCTTTGTATGATTTACATTCGGGTGCTTCCCGGTTGGCAACTCGCACTTGTTCATGTATTGTTTTTCTGTTGAACCTCTATCTCAGCCTTCATAGCATGTCTCCACTCTCTCTGTTCTAGGGCATCCTTAAGTGTTCTCGGAATTTTTGTAGCAGTCGAGGGTGATGATTGTCTCCCCCCTAACTAGATTTGTCACTGGGTATCGGGATCGATGCTTTGGTTAATACTCAGGTACATATTTCTTTGGATGGATGCCTCATGTGCTTCTGGGAGGTAGCACATATCGACTGTGTGTGTCACCTGCTTCAGGTTTTGGAGCTAAACTTTCATCATTAGAGTATACTGTAGCAGGAATTTCATTAGATAAGGACTCAAGGTGTGAGGATGGTACCTTAGGATCTCCAGATGAGAGTGATGAGCGGTCTTCTGGCCCAGAGTCATGTACTATATGGGTGGGGGCCTTGGCAAGTGTGATGTATGAGCTGATAAGCCAATTCAGAGGGTTTGTCTCAAGCTTGCCCCCTGACCACTGGATTGAATGTGATAGAAGTATTTGGTCTCAAAGGAAGCTACAATTCATGGTTGTGTGGATGCGGTGAGTTATAGGATCAAAGCATCAATAACCCTTTTTTGAACCACATTCCCAACGAACACACATTTAATGACACATGGGTCAAGTTTTCCTCTGTCGACTCGGGGAATGTGAAGAAACACTTAACACCCAAATACATGAGGCACCTGTGTAGAGTTGGATAAGTTTTGGAGTGGTGTTTTGAGATCAATGATTTTCGTAGGTAGGCGATTGATAAGATATACTGCGCTGGCAACCGCCTAGGGCCAAAGATTTTTCAGTGTATGTGATTCAAGTATAATGGCTCTGGTCATTTCTAGGATAATCTTATTTTTCTTTCTGAGACATCATTTTATTCAGGGGTATGAGCACATATGGTTGATGGAGAATTCCTTTATTGCGGAAGAAATTGGTCATGGTTTGGTTAACAAATTCCCCCCGATTGTCTGATCTAAGAACTTTAATCTTTTTCTGAAATTGAGTATGAATTAAGGTGTAGAATTCTGAGAATTTTTTAAAAACCTCAGATTTATTTTGTAAGAAATAGACCCAAGTCATTTTAGTGCAGCCATCAATGAAGAGTAAAAAATATATATAAAAAAAAAGAGTAACTAGATTCAGGTGCAAGACTCCATATATCAGAATGAATGATAGAGAAAATTTCCTAAGATCTAGTGTTATTGGAATGAAACGAAGGACGATGATTATTAGCAAGAGAACATGTATTGCAAGCAATAAAGTTTTGTTGATTAAAAAACTGAAAAAATAATAGTTTAAGATAACCATGTAAGGGATGCCCCAACCGTCGATGTTATAATCAAGCCTGTCAGGTAGCTATCCCATGAGCTAGTGCTATGGTCCCTTGGCGAGCCACCTCATCCACATAGTATTGTTCCCTGTGCTCAGTACCACGCTATGCAATTCTTCCGAGGGATCGTATTGGTAATCAAATCAAATCAATCATTTGTCATGATGTCTATTGCCCCACAATCAAAATAGCCAACCAGAATGTTTCAATGAGCCAATTTTGCAGGTTGAATAAGCGGTAGGATGCTCAACATCAAAACACCATGGAGAAAAATACTGAGGATTTGATATTGGGGGACATAGTGTGTTAGAATTTGTGATCTCGACCCTACTCG
>JAOWBN010159376.1:0-18476 GCA_028565015.1 Pinguicula moranensis
GTCTATTAGGGAGTTTTTTTTGCTTTCAAGGGTACACTATGTAAATATTTGTTTTATATAAAATTTGGCCTTTACTAAAAAAAACAACATCAGTGTATGCTTAAATTTTTAAGTTACCATTTTTCTTGAAGATAATTACTCTTACTTATGTGCCTTCAAGTATCTTACGATTCTTAGGGCTGCCTCCATGTGTTCTTCCTGAGGTCTGTGCATAAACTGACTGATCACCATTACTAAATAAGCAATATCTGGTCTGATGTGAGATAAATAAATTAGTTTCCCAACCAGCCTTTGGTACTTCTCTCGGTTTGCGAGTGGAACACAATATTCTATCTTCAATTTGTGATTTGACATCATCGGTGTATCAGCTGGTTTACAGTCCATCATGCTTGTTTCTGCTAATAGATTCAAGACATATTTTTTTCTGAGAAATGAACATCCCTCTTGATGATCTTAGGATCTCAATTCCAAAAAAATATTTCAATTTCCCTAAGTCTTTCATTTCAAATTCTCGATCTCCTTAGTATCATTTGCAGTTATTACTATGTCATCCACGTAGATAATCAGACAAGTAATTAGTTTTCCTCCTCTCTTCAGGAATAGTGTATGGTCACTCCAAATTGCCCTATCTATATCCATACTTCGCATAGCTATACTAAATCTTCCAAACCATGCTCTTGGAGATTCTTAAGGCCATACAACGCCTTCTTCAACTTGCACACTCCACCCTTTTGGAACTGACTCGAGAACCCTGGTGCAGGTTCCATGTACACTTTTCCTTGTAAATCACCATGAAGAAATGCATTTTTCACATCAAATTGATGCAATGGTCAATTTTAGTTGGCAGCAATAGAGATTAGTACTCGGATAGTGTCAATCTTTGCTACCAGCAAGAAGGTCTCTAAGTAGTCAATATCGTAAGTCTGGGTGTATCCTTTGGTGACCAACTAGGCCTTGTATCTCTCAATTGTCTCGTCTGCTTTATGTTTGATTGTAAACACCCACCTACACCCAACAAGCTTCTTTTTTCACGTAGTACTCATTTTTCCCATGTTCTATTTTTTGCCAATGCAATCATCTTAATTTCCTTTGCCTTACGCCACTCCTCATTCTCCTGGGTTTCCTGCATCGTTGTCGAAACCTTCTCAGAGTACTACTGCAATAAATGATTTGGCTATCTGAGATAAGCCCCCTGACCAGATTAGCCATGGGATACCTGGATGCTCGTAGAATATGCCCAGGTTCATATCGTTTTGGATGGACTCCTCGTGAGCACTTGTGGGGTAAGATGTACTGATCTTTTTTTTTATAAGCCAAATTTTATAAATAAGGTAAAAAAGTATTTACAAAGAACAAGAAAGATACAAAATAAATATGTAAAAGACAAAGCGTAGTATATCATAGGTGATGAGTCTGTAATGGCGAAGTCAGTGAGTGATTATTTGTACATGAACTATATATCCTGCCCTTCCATTATACCCTCCGTTATAGCTATGGTTAACAGGTGTATGGCTCCCCTAGCGTCATGAATGCACAAGCATCTCCGCATTCATTTCATTGCCATCACCCGCTCTTCACCAAGTCTGTATATCATGACTATCAAATTATCGATTTTCTTTTTTTATAGGAATATCGGTACATAGCTTGTTCCAGCTTGGTGAGTTATCCATGTAATTCATAGAATATATAACCGGTAAGGCGAAGATATAACTGATCTTGTTTGTTCTTGTTTCCTCTGCAAGATTAGAGTGACTAGCTGGCATAGTGTCAGATACAACATCATCGTCAGAAATACTTACCTCAAGATATTTGTGTGGGGATAGCGCAGTCTCTAGCAGAGGGAGATGTTCTATGCTGTCGGTGACTTTTTTTAGTAGCCTTCTTTATTGGCGATGTCAACGCTGGACCAAGTAACCAACTCAAGTAATCACCAGATGGTGTCTCTCCCTGATTGACTGAGTGGGAAGAGTGAAAATACTCAATCTTAAGGAAATCACAATCCAGTGTAGTATACATGCGGTGAGTAGGCAGATGGAAGTAGCGATACCCCTTTTATTGATCCTGTATCCTACAAAAACACACTTAATGGCACAAGGGTCTAACTTGGTGCACTCACTTTGTTGGATATAGACATACACTGACCACCGAAAGATTTTGGGTGGTAGGCTAAGGCGGCTTGGACTTGGGTATGGTCAGTCAAGGTTTTGAGTAGGGTTTAGAGCTCAAGGATTTTTTTCGGTAGGCTGTTGATGAGCTAGACTATTGTAGCTACTACCTCGGTCCATAAGGATTGAGAAACTTTGTATTCAATCACGAGGGCTCAGGTAGTTTTAAGGATGAGGCAATTTTTTCTTTCTTCCACACTATTCTGATGTGGGGGCATGGGGGCAGGTGGTCTTGTGGATAAGGCCTTTGGTTGAGAAGAATTGATTCATAGGCTGATTGACGAACTCTCCCCCATTATCGGACCGAAGGATTCAAATTTTTGTTTAAGGAAATAAACTCAGGTCAATCTAGTGCAATATCAATGAATAAGAGAAAATATCGAAAGCTACCCGTGCCTTCCCCTGGTACCGAACCCCATACATCAGAGTGAATCGAGGAAAAATTAATCCAGTAGTGGTGTGTTTGGTAGCGGGTATGTGCCTGGTTTATGTCGGTTTTCCACCAATAAACCGAGTTCAACCTATTGTGAGACGCGTTTGGTGCCCCAATATTTTTTAACCATGCCTGAAGGTTTACTTCTCGGACAGGGTTACAATCGGTCAAATGCCCCAATTTAAACCCTCAAAAATTCGAGGGTTTGTGAAAACCAATTCCAACCAATGAAAACCGACTGAATGAAATGACCAAAATAACCCTCTGCCACCAAAAAATTACAAATCGACCAAGTATAAAACACGCCCCAAAATCATTTTCCCTCATCTTGCAATCGCGAAAGAACCATAGGGAAGAACTTCTCTTCGGAGAAGACGAGAAAGCCACGATAGAGAGCCGGTCGGCGGAGCTGAGGGAGGAGATGACTAAATGCATGGCTTGCTTGAGCATTTCCAGCTTGGCTCCCGTCATCCTCCCGCTGACGTCAAGAACCGCCACCAAATCAATCGGAGTGCGTCACTCTGTCTCCCTTGGTGGCAGCAGCGGTGGGGCCTTGATCTTCAAAACGGCGGCGTAGGTGGTGTATGTTCGGCCATGGGAAATAACCGCAGCCTCCGGCGATAAACTGACCACAACATTTGTTGAATCTGCGTCGAGCAAAACCCCGCCATGGCTGCTGGAGATGGGTTTGACCAAAAACCCACGAAATTCTTCAACTCCTCCTTCTTCTTCACCCTCTGGAATTGGAACAAACTTCGAACCAGCTTTCGGGGTTAGCAGCGGCTCATCATCTGCATAGCATCGGACCTCAAGCTGTTTGATGAAATGTGGAGCTGAAGTACATCTCTTCTTCGTTGGCGTACTAGAATCTACTACAATAACCTTTTCTTCTTCTTGACTCTGTGTGTGAATTCCCAGTAAAGGAACATCCTTCCAAATGGTTTTGCAAACAGGGAAAACCAGAGAGCTCTGCTTTCTGACATGTGAGGCTATGTAGGGAAAATGGAAAACATGGGAGCATTCCGCCGTGTAAATAGCCATTCCATGGAAAATTTTCAAGCTCTGCATACAAACGCCACAGCCACTCTGCATTTTCACAAGGTACAAGATTCGGACTATTAAGTAGAAGAATCTTATGAAACTTGAGTGCTGAGAATTTGGATTCTTACTCTGGTTAGACGAAGACTATTCTTGAGAATCGAGAAAGGTGCTCCGGAGAAGATGGCATGGAGGCAAGTTTAGGGCTATGCTGATCAACGTTTTCCCTATTTTTTTTCATATTTGTTTTGCAGAACAGACGAGGACCAGCGAGCTTAGGACTGGACAAAGGATTCATGGAAAAAACTGAGTTTCAAATTTTGACTCTAAGGAGCAATGCAAATGCAAATGAGAAATTTAGACATCAAAATCCAAGATAAAACGACGTGGAAGAAGAAAATCGCGGGTGTGTCGCATTTTTATATTAGTCTAGAGGGATAATTGGGTAATTTAACCCTATTTAATCCATAAACCTAGACAAACCGGATTTGTAAACCCCGGCACCAAACAAGGCTGTTGTCGCATAGCGAAACAAGGATGACCATACCAAACAAAGTTACAAAAATGAAAACCGACCTTAACCAAATTTTAACCTCGTAGCGGTTTAAAATAAACCGGCTACCAAACGCACCTAGGAGTATTATTCGATAAATAAGATTGACGAAGGATTTTTGCTAAACAACATGTTTCATATGAAAAAGAACTGTTTTTGTGAAAAAATGCGAAAATAGTAGTTTAAGATAATCAACTGAGGGGTGTCCCAGACCACACTGCCACAAAATTAGACTTGTCTATCAGGTATTCCATGTGCTAACATCGCAGATCCAGATAGGGTCACTCGTTAACATAGTACAACCATCCTTACTCAGTGCCACGTTCGGAATCTCCCACATTCGATTATCCTGCAGTAAACAAAAATGAGGATATATACCAATACTCGACAATTCAACTCCTTGATCACAAGGCTTTTAGACAATAGTTTGCGTGACAGAGATGACACATATAGTCTAGCCTATCTACAAATGTATCAATAGATCGAGGGTATAATGGCAATCTTTATATTAGGGTTCAAGAACAACGAATCATTCTCGAACCCTCGACCTGTGTTGATCTGCGTTTTCTCGCCTTCTCCTCTGCCCGTCATGGCCACTGCCTCGAATCTCTACTGAAACTAGTTTTCACCGTCGCTGATCGAGACATCACTATTTCCCACTATGGCGGAACCAACTCCTTGCCTGCATCCTTTGTAGAGGTAGGCAAATGGGCCAGGCCAAATGGGTTCGGCCCAATTCGCCCGCGAAAATGGGCCAAACAGGCATGGTCCGCCCATTTATAAAACGGGTTGATTGCGGGCTGATTTTTTTAGCCTCCGGGTTTGGCCCGCCTGCATGTTTTTATATATAAAACAGTAAAAAATATTATTACGACAGAAAGTATTGTATAGCCTAGTGATTAATGCCTTAATTACAAGAGGAGGAGGTTGGGTGTTCGAATCCCACTTGTGTCGCGTTTATTTTCTTTTAAAAAAGAGAGTAATAATAATAAATTAATAAAAATAATAATAATTAAAAAATAGTTGGGCCTAGACTGGACAATAACTAATAATAATTAAAAAATGGTTGGGCCTAGATTGGCCTAGGAACAAAAAAAAGCCAGGCCCGCTCATTTACAATACCTCTAGGCCATTTTTTTGGTCGAATCTGACTGTGATTTAACTGCATACCCATTGTCAATCCCTTGTGATGCCTCACCGCTGCTGAGGTATCTGGGGTTAAAGATGTGCAACCGGGTAGTCTCACGTCAGAACGGAGCGTATGTCATTTCCACCAAGGGCAGTGGGTCTGCTTTGAGCAGATCCCTTTTGATAGCATCGAATTTTGGGTCAACTCCAGCAAGAAATTGAAACAATCTCATTTCTTGTGGAGTTGATCGAATACCTTGACAACCTCTGAGCATTTCATGTGGTTCGGTTGTCGTCTATCAATTTCTTGCCAAATTCGTTGTAGTGTCAAGTATAACTACTCCAATGAGCCTTGTCCTTGAGGCTGGCGGTTGGGAATGGCGCATATCTATCGAGTAAATTGGGATTGATGCCCCCAGAATACTCTAGTAAATATTAAGGTCTGCGACTTCCCATCTCCTGTATGCTGGATCTTCTTCTTTTGGGGTCTTGTCTATGAAGTGGCTTAGCTTTCCCTTCCCCCTATTGGCATCTTCATTAATCTGCTCCATAGTGGGTAATTGTCGTCTCAGTTTGAGGCTGATTGTAATTGGTTGGTTGGATTCAGATTGGGGTTTAATTTGTTGAAGAATTTGGGCAAATTGGTTTGTGAGTTCTTCTGTGTCTTGGCTCGCTGGGGACGATGCCTCCAGAAGAACTTTGGGTGTTTCGTCGCCATTTGTCATCTTTCTGGCAGACAAGCCCACTGATAGATGATGAGTTTTTCGATTTGATCAATTGGATCGAGCCCTAAGCTTTGATACCATATTAACGCGAATTAATGTTTGGTAAAGAATTCTCTTTCTTGAATAATATGTTACACTTTGTGTTTAAGGAAAGGATCAAAAATCTTTGATCCTTTCCTTTTACAAGGAAGACTTTGATTCATTCCCTAAATTACTCTAATCTAACACAACCCATGGTTAGTTTCACAGAGCTATCATTTTCTTCATTCCTCTGTGTACTTGCTCTAATACGTTTTTTGTCTTCCATGATCCTCAGGAAAGCCTGGAGTGGTTAATTTTACACCTCTTCCATGGCGTAGGCGATTGAAGATAATGGAAGGAGTTGCTAAAGGCCTTACTTATCTACACGAATATTGTTCCAAGAAGTATGCCCATGGTGATCTCAGGCCATCAAATCGCAGATTTCGGCCTCAAATCGTTGGCGAATATCGCCACTGCATCCTCAAGGAAGCAGGCCAACAAAACTATATTTTATCAATGGCGTCAAATCCTATCATTCTCTTCAGAATTTTCTGCACCACCCTCACCTGGTCACTCATCCTTTTGTTATCAATCCCCCGAAACACTGAGTTGCACAAAAACAACACAAAAGAGAGATGTCTCCTCTTATGGAGTCATCTTGCCTGAAATGATCCGAGGAAGATCAGCATGATTCCATCGAGGATAAGAAGCCGATTCATGAAGTTTTGTATCCGTACTTACTCGGAGAAACTGATCAGATAGAAGAGATTATGGGTGTTTTGAAGATTGGAACGGCATGCACGCTTAACTTCCCTGAGAGGAGACCTTCAATGAGGCTAGTTTGTGATGGTTTGGATGGCATATTTTCCACGTCCACATTTTCATGAAGCTCTATGGAAGTTCTGTTTCTAAGTTCAGACATGGCCAAAGAAGAAGAGGAAGAACACTTGGCTTAGTTCAGGGCCATTTTGATCTTGATCTTTTTTTGTTTGATAGGTAAATTTATTCTATTAATAGACCAAAGGTGAAATAATTACATAGGCTAAACTTCCACTGTCATAAAACCAAAAAACAGAAACAAAAGCCATAACTCAAGATGAATAAAAGCAGTCTGGCCTAGAACAGGGCTGATACCTTGTTTACTCAGTGTGCTCATCGTAGGAAGAGATTGCAGCAGTACTGTGGAGCTCTCATCCAGTCACCAATTGTTGTGCCACGGTGGTGAAGTTTCCTTGCACTAATCCAGTACCACACATTAGTTCTCATCCAGTCATAGACTGATTTCCAGAGATCCAGGCAATGTATTGGGCGCCTGCCATTGGCATTGTTCTGCCACAAGAAGTTGCTCATGACCTTGTCAATAGATTTAAGTACTTGTTTTGGTGCCTTAAAATTGAAAGGTAATAAGATGGAAGAGCAGAGAGAACTGATTTAATCAAAGTAATGTGCCCTGCAATAGAGAGAAATTTGTTGTCACATTTGTTGACGCGCAACTTAATCTTATCCAGAACAGCATCCCACATCTTCATCCGCCTTGGATTATCAGCAACAAGGAGACCAAGATATGAGAAAGGCAAATGTTCCGCTCTACAGTTCAAGCTCCTGGCAAATCTGTGCAATTGATCATTTTGCAAGTTCAAGCCAAAAAGTTTGCTCTTCTTGAAGTTAATTGACAGCCCAGAAATTAACTCAAACATTCATAAAATAGTCTTCAGGGTAAACAGATTCTCCCTACTACCTCCGGCAAATAAGAGGGTATCATCCGCATATTGAAGGTGGGAAAGAGAAATATCCCCTACATGGATAGCTGATAGCTTCTGAAGGCCAACCGCCCTATTAATCATGAGGTTAAGACCTTCGGCAACAATCAAAAATAGAAATGGAGAAAGAGAATCGCCTTGTCTAAGCCCCTTGTGGATCTTGAACTCGTCGGAGCAAGATCCATTAATCAAAACAGCAGCGTGGGCTGATGAGATACATTGGAAGATCCAGTCCCTCCATATTTGGCAGAAATCAAATTTGCGCATCATTTCCATCAAAAACTCCCAGTCTACGCTGTCAAATGCTTTAGCAAAATCAACTATGAGAAGAACGGCAGGTTTCTTTGAGGTTTTCATGGAATGGATGGCCTCATTGGCTACAAGGACACCATCCAGAATATTGCTTCCCCTGATAAAAATAGTCTGGTTTATCAAGATTATCTTATGCATGACCTGACGCAAGTGGTTTTGTAATATTGAAATCTTAGACAGGATCTTATAACCGCATTCGACCCGAGAAGTAGGCCTATAATGCTCTAGCAAAACTGGACTTGAAAGCTTCAGAATCAGTGTAATAAAAGTAGAATTGATCCCCTTAAAAAGTCTGCTGGTTCTGTAGAATTCTCGCAGGAAGGAGATGAATTCATGCTTCATCGTATCTCATTGCTGCCTTATGAAGAAAAAATTATAGTCGTCCGGCCTGGGCTTTTCACTGGTGAACAACTCCAATCTGCCGCTCTTATCTCCTCCTCGCTAATCTCTGAAATGAGGAAATTGTTGTGCTCTGCTGATAAAATGCAAGGAGTTAAAATTTCTAGTGATGGACGTTTTGAGCTGGTTGAAGAGAAGTGTGTGGTGAAATGATGCTTGACCCCTGCCTTCACCTCTTCCACCTAATCCGTCCAAACGCCATTGAGCTGAAGACCACGCAGTGTGCTCCTACTATAATTCTTTTTGACCTTTGCGTGAAAAAATCTGGTATTGAGATCATCATCTCTAACCCATTGATATCGTGACTCTGCTCAAAAGCGACTCTTTGTTTGTGAGCGAGTGCTGCAATTCCAGCCAAGTTTTCTCCCTTAGCAGCTTAACATTTTCTAAAGGTGATCCTGCTTCAATCAAACCATTCAAACTGATTAGAGCAACCTTCAAATCAGCAGTCCTTTTGTCGATGGAACCAAAAGTATTCTTGTTCCAATCTGATAGCTTTGTCTCAGCATCCTCAGCTTCTCAAATAAAATAAAACCACTATAGCCTTGCACTTGGAGAGCTGCCCGTTCAGAGTCAATAAACGTATCAAATCCCTGTTCCTCTTCCCAGCAGTTTGAAGTCCTGAAAACTTTAGGACCCCAGATAACTGACTCTAACCTTAAGAGAATAGGCCGGTGATCAGAAACGGTTCTTCCAAGGCCTACTTGGAAAAGTCCTGGCCACTGTTCTATTCAAGCCTCTGATAGTAGGAAGCGATCCAGCCTACTGCAGCAATCACCGCCTCGTGTGATACAATTATAGCGAGACTTCTGTAGAGGTAGATCAATTAGCTTCGTATCTATAATATATCCATTGAATTGCTACATTTTGGTATGTGGGAGGGCCCCCTGCTTCTTCGTTCCTCGGCATTGCGAATTGCATTAAAATCCCCTGTGACACCACTCTGCTTCCGAGTCCCTACTGATTATGTTCTTGATTCTCAGTCATAGCTGCCTTTTCAGTCTTAAATTCCTAAGGGAATAGATATTGAGGAACTTGACTGGAACAACACTCTGTCCCCAGTAGCCTTCGACACCAAGAATTCCCTCTTCTATCCAAAAATTATTGATTGAAAATGAAGTCCTTTGCCAAATACAGATCATCCCCCTTATGGCGCCTATGGACTCGCTATGTCGCCAATTGAAATCGTCGTTAGGCCACAATAAATTGCAGACCCTCCTATTAACATAGCTGAGCTTAGTTTCCTGTACAAATGCGAAGCCAGCTTTATTTGCTGAAATAATTCCCCGTAGCTCAGACTTATTCCTAAGCGTCCCTAGGCATCGCGTGTTATAAGTAATGATACGACTGAGGTATAAGAGTTGGACATGGAGTCGCCTCTTGTTGCAGATTAGAGAAGTTTTGTAAGTCTCTTTCGTTTAGCTCCTCCACCTGGCGTCAAAGATCATCTCGAGAGGTATTGATTTTGACCCCCCAAATCTATGGCCAGATCTACCATAGCCTCGGTTTCCACCGAGTATGGCTTGTTACTAGCTGCATCCTCCAGATCCCAGGTAGAAGTAACCTGTCTGGATCTTACCCTAGCTGCTTTCCACCGGCTACTCGAAGGGGGGGGGGGCAATATTATCCCTCTTAACCGCTGCCCAAGAGTCCGGAGATAGCTGGAAAAGAGGCATGATCGAGAACGGATATGAAGATTGAGGGTTTTGAGATCAGACTTCCAGTTGCTAAGATTGAGGTCTAACTATATAAACAGTATTTTGAATTTCCCCAACTGGGCCACTAATTCCATATGTCGGTAATAGCCCCATCGGTCTAAGCCCAAATTTCTTGTGTTGACTTAATAAAAGGGCTGTGAATTTGCCCATATGCATTGGGCTCGGGGGACTATCCAAAAAAATTGGGTAGCAAGGTGCAGGCTGTTGGGCCCCTATAAACTCGGTTTTCACCTAGGTCTTATGTTTGTTTTTACGTGGTGGCCCAGTTGTGGCATGTTTGGGATGATCTGGCAATGAAGGCGAGATATTCTCCAATCCGACCTGGCCAAGCTGACTAAAGATCGTTCCTTGGGATTCCTGTATTAGATTTATCGTTTGACCAATGACATCAGACGTTGAATGACCAGTGAGAAATTCCGAGGTGTCCGAAATTGAATCTATGCTCTCGAGTGATGTGCCCCCCAATGGCTCGTTGTCCAATGGTTGCACGATCATACTGTTGCCAGTAGTTTCCAAATCGATTCCCGGCAGGAACACGACAACCTTTCTTGTGAATACACTGTACTATGAAGGCTTGTAGTTCCCCTAACTTGCTGATTATGCTCTACATTTGTCCGGACCTTCTCTCTGTCAATAGCTTCGGTCAGATTTCCTTTGTGCAAGGTAGGCCACTCCTCTCTCAATGGAGCTCCGGAGCGTTGAACCCCACCAATTCCAGGGACTTTTCTGAGTTGCGAGCAAGCCCTTATTGGAGCCTCTTCACAAATATGCACGCAAAACTTTTCCTCCCCTGTTTCGACCTTGATAGATTGACATATTTGTTCCTTGCTTGTTGTCAGAATCTGAATACGGGCGAATTACATCTCAGAATGTGTTAAGGTACGCTTGTCCACTGCTTGAAATGACCCCAAACAAGCCGCTAGGTCCACAAAGAAGTCCTTATACAAACAATGGAGTGGTGTGCCAAAAATTTGCAACAAAGTAGCCCGTGCAAGCTTTCCATTTAGCAGTTTCCACGCTCGTAAGGAATGAAGACATAGATGTGTTGTCGTTGTGTTGTCTAATAACAATTTCTCTAACTCCTCCAATGAGGCCAGTTTGATGAGAACTTCCCCTCCTTCTAATCTACTTGCCCGACTACCCAAGTAACTAGCACCAGCCAGGATAGAATCAATACTTGCCAGATCAAGCACTAGGCTTGGTATACCTATTAAACACCTATGGAGCCACTCAGACTCCGTTGGATTCGGATTGAACTTAATAACTTGCAGTGGTTGCGGGGAATCAATGGGATTGTTCTGAGGAGTCGGTAGAACTTGAGTTTCATCACATGTCAAATTTTGAGCTGATTCCTCTAGCCTATTGGCTCGGGCCACCATCACACTCAATTGGAAAGAGCCTACCAGATGTTATTTAGTTTTTCCAGTAGGGATGGAGAGACTGGTTGTTTAGTGAATCGCACAAAACTGAAATGTTGGCCAGAGGTCGCTGTCTTCCTTGGAGTATAGATGTCGACGACTGAACCATAGCAGGAGAACACCTGCTACATCTCGTGCTTTTGCCACACTGGAGGAAAGTTCAAAAAGTAGTAGGAGATAGGCGTAGCCCTGATCTTGGTGATGTACCCCGAAAGTGGCTTCCGACCGATATCTCCCTTGCTGTCTCTAGAAGCATTTTGATCTTGTTCTTAATCCTCACCATTTTTGTTCTTCATGGTTTCTATGCATGTGAGAACGATGAACTATTCAAGGTTACGTATCATCATATTTTTTCACCTCCTCAAAGGTTTATTGGTTCCTGGTTATTAATTAACTTACCTAACTTGACAAACTTCATACGAATATATGATACAATGGCTCACATCTTGCATAAAAGGCGATCTACCTGAAGTTTTAAAGAAAAAACTGAGTTTTGCCTTTACATGTAATTCTCATCCTCTTCACTCGATCTACAAACAACCTGTAAGATCACCCATAATCATTTTCGAGCAATGAAAGGAATATTACGGGAAAGAACTTACTTCCTTGGAATATCACCCACAGTCCTCCAGACTCGCCATGGAACAATATAAGTCCAGATACAGCCAGCTTACCTGATTCAAGTTATCCATTCATGCAACAAAACAAGAGATTGATTTGTTTGAGTAATGTGTCTACATTGCATCTGCCTCTACTAAAGAGGCTCAAACCGAAATGGTCACGGAGATATAACATCAAAGACCTACCAAACATGTCCTCCAATTGTAGTGCCAGGATGAAATAATCCTCATGATCCAGAATGCAAACTTTCTTCCCCACCAGCACACCATCCATGTTCACTTTCACATAACTCAGACGTTGCTTGCTTTGGATTCCATCAAATTCTCCTTCAGGGTTAAGATGTAGCCAGTCCACTAAGACACCATAGTTTTCTCCAAACGTTAATCCTTGAAAGAAATGTTCATCTGTAAACACGAACAGGGTTGGAATAGAACATGTTATGGATATTAGTTACCAAGAACAGAAGAAGTATAGGAAGAATCAGGCTGCACAACTCGTAAACTCAATTCCAGATCGATGATGTTCGAATCCTCAGGAATACCCATTGAATGGTTTGGAGCCTTGAAAAGAATAAGAAGAGTAAGGTTAACATAGGATTCTTCATTATGTATCTCAGTATATCCCGAAAGCCCTTTGAACTTGCTTGGCAAATGATAAGAAGACGAAAGAGGGGACACTGGACAGTGAAAATTTTATTCCATGATCGATGATTCATCAACTTCTAACATTCTTAACATGTAGTGTCTCGATGAACCAATGAACAAAAAGGACAAAGGGATGGGATTCAAAGATGGTACAAAAAGTAGGTATCTGTCACTGGTTATTGATATCCCCACTAGAATCCTACTTTGTCAGCAACAAAATTTTGGTAGTTTACACAAACAGAGAGACAGGAGAGTGATGAGGCTTGTTGATTCTGAGGCTTGTTGATTCTGAGGCTTGTTGCCATACATGGTCTCTACTCTCTACAGTTTAATTCTTTTTTCACATTGCTCCTGTCAGTGATCGGCATACGAACTGGCCCACCTACACAATAATGAGTTGGCGGTGTAGGTTAAGCGAAACCGCATGTTTTCTACAAACGTGCGGTGCGGGCGTAACCCATTTTTTAAAATGGGCCGGCTAACCCGTCCGCCCAAAAAACGGGAGGCGAACAAGTTAGCCTGTTTTGGCCCATGTAGCTTGTTTTGGCCAGTGTACATGACAGTCGATACAGTACAAAGTCCATGATACTACGAGAGTTAAGAAGCAACAAGGGCACATCACAACAAGAACAAACAACCAAATCCCGAACCCGAATATAAGTGCAACACAAAGGAGATTGTTAAATCTCACATCTTTAATGTAAACGGAGTTCTTGGTGCAACTGAAATGCAAGTAACTGAATCGTAAGTAACTAAGTAACATAAATGAAAGTATAATTATATAAACAAATGAATGTTTAATTATTAACTTTTACTGAGGAATAGCAGGAATAGGAGTATCTTCTTCTTTATATAATTCAATAATAAAATAATCTTCAAGCGGACCCAACCTTTCAATTCTATCATCTTGTAACTCTTAATCCTTAATCAATGTCAGCATCTCTACTATCTAAGGGGTCAACCTAGCTCGTCTTTCTTCAACAATCCTCCCAGCCATGCTAAAGTAAACTCTGATGAAACTGTGGAAACTGAAATGCTATACACATCCTTTGCCAATTGCAAAAGATTTGGGTATTTGGTTTTGTACCCCTCCCACCTAGTAAAACAAGAAAGATTTATATAACAAAATAAAGGAAAATCATTCTTTGTTAGTTGTTACCAAAGACAAGAAGTTTCACCATTGTAACAGGTTCAATTGCACCATATCATCGCTCAACCCAAAATTTGTATGAAGATAGTGTTTCAATTCATAGTACTGACCACCATCACTTGTATCCATATGTGCACTCGAAGATGGGCCAATGGTACCCAACAAGTTCCAAGCCAAGAGATCATCATCGTTGGGTGCTTGTGGCCGAACTCTCAAACCTCCATACTTGCTCTCATACTTGGCATATACTTGAAACAAAGTGGTCTCCACACTCTTGGCAATGCTAAGATCCTCCTACACTTTCATCCAACCTCAAATTTTTTTAACAGCTCCATAAAAAATTGTTATCTTTGCTCAAGGATCTAAATTAAATGCCAAACAATATAACTTAGGAGGTGTAGCCCAGGAGTCCAAATATTTATTCTCCATCGCTTGCACGGCACCTCCCAATTATTCATCATCCTTATATGCATAAAGATTATGAGTCATAATAAGAAGTTGATGCAATGCTAGAGGAGATGTAGAATAATAACTCCCTGAAAGTGCATTGGTTCCTTGTAGAAGACTTCTAGAAACTTGACAATCTTATCAACAACCTCTCAATCAGAGCAGGTAAGTACTACTGGTGGACGGGAGGAAGCCTGCATTTGTCCTGTCATCAGGTACTGTGAGAGTAGATGCTTGTACTCAGCCGCTCTCTACAATATCAAGTAGGTGGAGTTCCATCCGATGGTCATGTCCACATCCAAACTACGTGGCTTGAAACTTACGAAGATACATTGAGCTTTGAAGGCATTGATGTGTTGGTTCAATACCCTTATCCAAGACACAACCTTTCGCACATTACCGACATAATCTTCCAAGGATTCTAAACCTGCTTGCACTATCAAATTGATAATATGACAAGTACATCTCTAGTGCAAAACAAAACCAACATTGTATGTCTTCAGAGGCTCCTCAAAAAATCGCATGGCCTTAGCGTTCCCCGTGGCATTATCTAGAGTAATTGAAATTATTCGATCCAAAAATCCATAATCTGTGAGGACCTCTACAATGCTCTCAGCAATAACCTCTCTCATATGCCTATCAACCAATCGAAAACCAATTAGTCTATTTTGTAATGTCCATCTAGAATCGATATAATGCGCCACCATGAAAGAATAATCCTAATGGAACCTAGAGTCCTATATATCAGATGTCATAGCAACACAATGTTTGGAAGAGGCGAACTCAAATTTTAGTGCAGCAACACGCTTATCAAAATATTCTGTAATATTACATTGAATGGCGCGTGCACTTACTGTCTAAAACGATGGGTTGAATGATTTATTTATGTGCTTGTTGTAAGCTGAACTCTCTCCAAAACAAATTGGTAAGTTACATACGGTCGTCAAAACAACCAAAGATTCCTGCCATACTTTAGGATCATAGCGCCAAACGGTAATCTTTCCATCGGTAATAAAATGTAGAGTCGATTGACTAGATGAACCTAAATTTACACTACTATAATTCACTCTACATTTGGTTGCATACCGCATCAACGAGCCAGTACCACTGGTTGCAGTGCTTCCACAGTACTCATTCTTGCAATATTTACATCTCACTTTCCAAACAGTCAAACCATCAATGACCTTCTCGTATCTATCAAAATGATTCCACACATTAGAAGTGAGTCTCTTTCTTTTCCTACTAGCTGTTGTGCTAATACTTTCTTGTGCGAAAGGGTTCTCATCCAAAATTTCATTTTTTCCTCTCTATCAATCTCTTCCTCGTGACGTGCATCCATTTCCTACGAGATTGCACAAAACAAGCTTATAGTCAGCAAATCAGCGTGGAAGCCATCAGATTGCACAAATCAGATTTAATAAAAACTTACAACAACATTAAACTTAAACCAATACAGCAACAACATTAAATCAATTCAGCGGCAAGCAAAAAACTTGTATCAACATTAAATTATTTAATTCTCAGATTAGTTCTTCTGATTTGATGTGCTCACAACACAAGAAAGTATTAACACATCAACATAAGAAAGTATTAACACATCAACGTTAAACCTTCCATCATCAAGAAAGTATTAACATAACAACATTAAATCAGTTATCCAAGACTTTATGACGACATTAATCTAAAAAAAAACTAAATGGAAGACATTTATCTAAAAAAAATAGATTGGGGGCTATCAGATTGCACAAGTCGGATTTAATAAAAACTTGCAGCAACTAAACTTAAACCAATGCAGCAACAGCACTAAATCAGTTAAGCAACAATCAACAAACTTGTAGCAACATTAAATTATTTAATTCTCAGATTAGTTCTTCTGATTTGATGTACTCACAACACAAGAAAGTATTAATACATCTACATTAAACCTTCTAAGCAAGAAAGTATTAACATAACAACATTAAATCAGTGATCCAAGACTTTATGAGGACATTAATCTAAAAAAACTAAATGGAAGACATTTATCTAAAATAAAATCAGATTAGTTCTTTGAATCATACCTTCCATCAACAATCATTTTTCAGTTTACATAAACTCAATAAAAGTTAACTCTACATGACTCACTACGAAATGTATTGATCAAGCGATTAAATATTAAGTCGCAGCCAATTCCATCAACCAAAACTAATCTGAGTTTTTTGTTAGAGTAAGATATTAAGTCGCAGCCAATTTCATTCAACCAAAATTAATCTCAGTTTTCTGTTAGAAGTAAGATTTAATTCTCATCTGACAAGAAAACAAAACAGATATATAAGAATGAATATAAATGAGAAAACCATGATCTTACACTTACATTTAACAATCTGTCAATATTTTAATGAAATGAACTGAAGTAACTATAAAGTAGCATATTTAATACATAAGATGGCTGAAATGAAATGAAAACTAACATTAAAACAGAATTCTAACAATCAGTCAAGTAGATCACGAACAAAGTCCATATGAAATGAAATGAACACGAAATAAACCTTACACTTACAAAATATTATGCTGAATCTTCAAATGGCAGCGGACGAGGATGGCGACGAGACGGTAGACTAAACTCTGAATCTGAAGAGTGGAAACACAATTCTAACAATCAGTCCAGTAAATCACGAACAAATCCCCTATGAAATGGCATGAACTCGAAATAAGCCTTACAATTACAGAATATTATGCATTTATGCTGAATCTTCAAATGGCGGCAAACAAGGGCGGCGACGGCAACAGGTAAAATAAACTCTAAAGAGTTAAGGCTGGAGCGCCGATGAAATCAAAACGGCAAGGAAGAAATTGATGGAAATGGAAACCCTAACACTCTCAATTCTCAGATCTCAATTTACTCGTGAGTCGTGCCTCATTGTTCGTAAGTAGCGAAAGGGAAAGAAATGAAGATCGAAGACAAAAAGCGCTAGCCGCTACACTCTCATCTCACAAGTCACAAAAAAAGTAAAAAAACGTAATGCTGATTCACAACAGGCGGGTGGGTTAGCCCGCTGGCTTGCAAGTCCGAGCCCATGGCCGCCCTGCCATGAAAACACAAGCCGCCCACTATTCAACAGGTGGTGCATACCCGTAGCCCATTTTAAATGGACGACGGTGGGCTGGGCCTATTCGGCCTGGCTCGTATGCCTAACACTAGCTCCTGTTAGACAAAATAGAAAAATATGTGTAATTTAATTATTTATGATAATTATCTGTTAATTACCTAATATTAAGAATTCCAATTAGAGTAGGATTCTGCTACCTAATTAGATTTAGGATCAATTATGTAATTATACATTAATTACTAAACCCTAATTCCTCTCTATAAATTGAGCGTTCAGTATGCAAACTTCAGAATTCTTTTTCTCATGTATTGAAACCCAGAAATATATATACAGTTTTTCTCGAATTATTCCATTATCATTTGTGAAGGGGGATCTAAGTATGTGGATTACAAGGAGACTCTGGTAAACTCCTGATCGTATTCATGATATAATCAACCGTAATATTACAGTTCTATACGCTTCCGCATTATAAATATGATTTGTTCGTATTTAGTTTAACTATTAGATCCGTTCTAATTAGATTTACAGTAGTATCAGAGCCAAGTTTAGGATTTGATTATATTAGTTCTTGATTATACTTGAATGATTATTTGTTAATCTATTTTCTTTTAAATTCAAAACCGAAATCAATAATTATGCTTTTTTATTTCTTATGATTTGTTTTGTTTCTTAAAGTTCCTGTAAGAATGAATTTTTAATGATTGAAAATTATGACTAGGGCCCTGTTTTGCGCAGGCCTTCTTCTACTTCTTCTACTACTTCTTCTTATTTCTAAGAGGGTTGGTGTTTTGCGCAAGTACTTAAACGATAATTATTTTTAGAATAGAGGTGCCTCGGAGGGTCCGGAATTTTTCGGAA
>JAOWBN010159487.1:0-18475 GCA_028565015.1 Pinguicula moranensis
AACCTTCAGACCAAGAATGGATTGGAGAATGTGCAAGTTCAAACTCCATTAACGAAACTCCATTAACTTTCACCTGGACTCACGCTGATAACAGGTTAACATGCCTATTTTACAGGAACAACTCGTTCATGTATAAAAAACGGGCAATGCGAATTGGGCCCGTTTTTAAAAATAGGCCATGCAAATTTGGCACCATAACCCCACAAAATATTATTTTATTTTATATATATTATTAATATATTTTTAATTTATAAAAATTTTACTAAAGAAAATCCATTTTCTAAATAATAAAGTTGAAAATGGAATTTAAGTAAATGAAAAAGGGAAGTAGAGTATTTATAGGCAAGAGTGAGAAAAACTTGTGTGAAATCCGTGTGGGACAAATGTTATATTCAACTTTTAAAGAAATAAATACGTTAATATAATCGTTGAATTAACTATCAAAGCATTGTAGCTTAGTGGTTAGAATACGTTTACAATTTGATTTTATATGTAATTCCCAAAATCCAAATCCATTTTACAGCAACTGAAACATATGACCAACACCCCTTCGAAGGTGGAAGGAGATCTTCGCGGAAAAGGGGTTGCCTCCGCAATTTATGAAACCCTGGTAGATGTTGTAGTAATTATCAATTATTACTGGCTACTGCTGTGTGCTGTAGTCATTTGTGTAGAACAGTATATAAGCATGAATATATTACACATTTTACATCCAGGCAAACAGAATTCTTCTAAACACCAAGTCACCAACCATAGTTCTTGAAATCCAATCCAAATCTTAACTCGCCAGTAGAAAAGAGTACCATCTCCACTGTCAGCATACATCATCGGCTATAAGAAGTAAGAACAAGCAGCAGGAGCAGTTCGTTCTGTTCCTGGATATCATCATCATCACCAAGCCTCCACCGATTTACTAAAACCAACACTCAAAGAATCAGTATCAGCTCATCAGTCATCCGAAACCGTGTGCCATAATAAGCTCGACAGCTCTCCGGTGGGCAGAGCTAATTGAATCACTTGCACGAGGTAGCAATCCTCCAAGAAAGCCAGACCAGACCATAACATGTGATTTTCTTGTCATGGAAACTTACAGTTTTTACAACGATCATGAGTACCAATTGTACTGGCTTCTGTCGGAGGCTCTAGGTGAGGCTCCGTATGATCTCCAGGAGTCTTGCCCATACCTCCTACTGCCACTTCTCTCATGGGTATGGTTGGTATTACCCCAGTTTGTTGTGTTACGCATCTCTTCTTCCATGTCGTACTGTGAGCGCTGCAAGCGGAAAATCATAGCAGAACAAGTAAAAAAACTTCGTTGCTTCACAGGGCAATTGAGTTGAAAATTGTATTGGAAAGAATACGCTACAGACTCAGTCACTCAGATCAATCCAACCATAATAGGCCTATCAAAACATTAAGTTAAGGGTGTGCAGAACGGAGAACCAGCAACTACTCATCACGTTTAAAATGAATTGAATACCTTGATCGACTATGAAAGCACCGCATGCACCTCTCCTATCATCTTAAAGAGCTTATCGGCATCTTTATGGACCTCTTGTGCTATTTCCTTCCAGATACCATCGTCATCTGGATTATCATTTCTACCCAAAGATTGACCAACCTAGCCAAGAGAAAGAATCTTTGATATCTATTCTTAACAAAGAATGAAACTAGCAAATCCATGGAGATGAAAAAGGAATCATTAAATGATAAAACCTTGTCCGGGTGATATTTCAGTGCAGCTTTGCGGTAGGCCCTCTTAATTTTAGATGCAGACGCAGATGGATCAAATCCCCTGGACATTAAGAAACTGTAGTTTTTTTATAGGTCGGTATCCATAAACTAGGATGCATAATGAAGTTTCAGCCTCTCAATTTCAAATCTGCCAGATAAAGAAATAAGTGAGGGAAAATAAAGGGAAGAAGAAGAACTTACAGAAGGAGATACATATTCAGGGGAATATCATTTCTGTCTGCTTCTTCCATTTTGGAGAGTTTCACCTGGGATCTCATGAGCTCATTCATACACTCTACTGCATCGGGTGATACAGATTGGTTAAACTTCCGATCTGTTTCTTCCCTTAGAAGGGATACAAGTTTCTGACAGTCAGCAGCCGCTTGCCCATAGTCTCTGATTATCTCATAGAAAGACGCACGTCTAGATATGGCCTGAACATATAGCCGGAAAGACACAAAGGAATTCCCTTCTATCAGTCGATTATACTGACAATACCCACCTCCCCCAATAAACTTACTAACTCCCTACCCCCCAGAACAAACAAATCAATCATATATAACAACAATCAACTATGCTCTTACAATAACATGCAACAATCTGCCTCACCACTAACAATGATTAAGACACAAACCTTGTAATAGCTTCCATCAAGGGCAATGGCGATGCTGCAATCTGCAATAGCATCCAAAGTTTGGCCCAAAGCCCTATGTGCAGCTGCGCGGTTACAAAAACATATTGCTGCAAAGGCCGTGATTCAATAGAACAAGATATTGCAGCAGTGTAGTGTTCCACAGCTTCTGCATTCTTTCCTGCTTTATATGCTTCATTTCCTGCACTCTGAATAGTATTGGTTGACAATTATCAGGAAAATACAGTTGTGAAAACTTAACAGCAGATGGAGAGGACTAGAGATAAAAGAAGGTTCAAATTATTAGTTTAATCAGCATCATAATTAATCAGAATATACTAGATTTGTGAAAGAACTTGAACAGGAAGGACATGTTTTCTCTCAAACAAATATAACTCTGATCCTAAGCAATCAGATGTTTCCTTTTGATGAGTGACAAATTTTTCTCAAAATAAAATGGAAGGAAGTTCAAATAAAAGATGCATGCCTTATTCAAACAGATTGGTTTCTTTAATTCATAAATAATGAATCATGTTAAAGTGATACATGCTGCCAGTTTATAATGTCACAAACCAAGGGAAATGAATAGCGTTAGCCACGCACCAAGCAAAAGCAACAGAACAGAATGAATCAACCATATCCAGTACATTCCGGTTCAAGATTTCGAAACAGTCAACTATCTAGAACTAGACAATAGACGTAGATGTCATCAATCAACGACAACAAACTCAAATAGAACAAATGAATCAACCATCAGTAACACCAGATCTGATAATCAAACTGAGTAAACGCATCAAATCGACCATCAAATATCCCTAACACGAGATCACCAACAGAACAAAAGCTTAGGCAGTTTCCAATCCCAGCATACTGTTTAACAAATGAAATCAAGCCAGTTAACAAGACAGAGCACGGAAAGAAGCGGAAACATGATGAACCTCAAGCTAATGCTAGAATCTCATAAGATCGCAGAAGACAGCTTGGAAATGAAGAAGCGCACGCGAGGAATAGTCTTATACCTGGACTTGTAAAAACATGATATTGGCTCCTTCACGAAGCACATAAGCACAGAAGAAACAATACAATACCAAAAATTGCAGAAATTGCACAAACCCTCTAGATACCAGAAATTGCAGAAATCGAACCAGCGGTCCAGTTTGAGAAAAAAAGAAAGAAATGCAGCCTGAAATCACATACCTGTGCATTTCTTCGACTGGTATGGGTGGCCAGCGGTCCAGTTCGAGAAAAAAAGAAAGAAATGCCGGCGAGAAGTTCCTTCGGGCGTTTCTGCGAAGGAGGTTTCTGCGAAGGAGAAAGAAATGAAACCAAAGAGAAGGGTTTTGGTCGAGGGCAAATGCATTCCAAAATGTGTATTCCAAGTCAATTCCACGTCTGGGGGAGAATTATTTTTTGGTCCCAACGCCAGAAAAAGCAACAAAACAACAGAGAAAAAACAGTCACTAGGTGGTGAACAAGAATTCCAGGAATTTGTAAAAAATAAGTGGGTCACGGAATTGAATTCTCTGACCCGCTTTTTTTACTGTGTGTATAGTAAATGGAGAATTATACTTCAATTCCATTATAATGACATGTAATTCCGTCTAGTAAACGGGGCCTTAGTCTTGAAGAGTTGTTTGACAACCATTTTTTTTGTTTGTTTGAAGTCCCAGGTACTTGAGAGCCGTGGACAGGGATTCCTCATTTTTGTAACGTCAGTTCCAAGAGAAAAAGTGGCATCACATTCTCTGCGTGATCCATCAGGAGTGTTAGCCTTTTTAGTACATTTGGCCAAGTGGAAGAAGGCACTGCTAACGTAGTCAGTGCCGCACCATACATAGTTTTGGTTTGTGGGTATAAGAGGCCAAACAGAAAAAGGGACTAACAGATGTAATAATTTTGTTTTTATTGTTGTGCATATAGTTGAAGGGAAACGGGAAAGCGGTCAATTTTTGGATGACGCTCCCATTCATGTTTATTATAATTTCCTCCTTGGTTGATAGTTACATAGTTTGTAATCATGCAGAGAAACACATGAAATCAAACATTTCTGCATTTATAACTCTCAATGTTGCTTTCTTCATCTTCTTTGGTGTGAGGCATAAACTATACTACATTATAGGTAGGTCGAGATTTCAACATGACCAGGATAGTTCGGGTCATCTAGGCCGAAAGCCAATAGGACAAATATCATGGCCCGCCCCTATCATATAGAAATAGGATTCCCCTTGGTTATCGCCCCGATGGTTGTGTGACTTGGCCCGACCAATAAAGCATGATCGCATGAACCTATACCATGATACAAGTGAGATATAATTTTACGGGCCTGGTCATAATGTCCCAAACAACAGATCAAATTTCCATAAGCCTGGTGAGCCCATAGACGGCCCAAAAGACCGCACAGGCAAAATTTCCTATCTAGGGCCTAGCCCAACCATCTAGATTTGGGGACCGGCCATCATACCCCTGATGGGCAGGCAAATGTAGGATTGGTCATAGATTTTGTTGTCGAAAGTCGGGTGGCGTATACCCCCAACCACTGCCGGTAGTCGCTTGATATTGCGGATGCCATTTAGGGTTCCTCCAAGAAGTTGGTGGCAGTAGCGTATCTGGTCATTGAAATCCACCACGATTTTTTTTTCTTTATTAAAAAAATTATTTTAATAATTTATTATTGTTTGTATTTCATAACTCATTCGTTTCGTTTGAGTTCTGACATCATACTCAGTTTTTTTCTCTTCAACCGGCCAACGCCTACTCCCACTTCCTTCTAGTTTCCCCCAAGCCCCACGCTGATGCCTCCTTTCGAGTTCGCCGGAATCCAAACTGCTTACTTCATCTACAGCCAGGTAACGTGCTCTCTTCCTATTTGAATTCAATTTAAATGTGGATTTTTGCACAAATTTTAAAACCTAGGATGCATGAGCCGGGGAACAGACATTCCCAAAAGTATTCTTGAGAATGTTATTTTGTTCTCTTTGCTCCGATCATATGATACTGCTCATCTCTTGCTGACCTCAACGGTTCAATTGAAATTGTGTTTTCATTTGCTTGTGCTCTTGAAATCTATTTTTATTTATGCAAAAGTTTTTTCATTTTGAAATGCAAGTTTTCAACATACGATGTTTACTGCTTAATTTGGCGAAAGAGATTTTTCGAGATGCAATTTTGCATCTGGGGCGCTCCCCAGGATTTCGCTCTTCAGACTGTGCAGCAAGTCATAAAACCCCAGGTTTTGTATTGTGTGTTTGAGGCCGAGTTTAAGTTAGAAATCTGTATTCTGTGAAGTTCAAGTATCATTGGAGGTCAAGGACATCATATCACAACCGAAAAGAGAAGTCTTTGGCTGTATTTGGGTTAAGGTGTTATAATTTACAGCTTTGATGATTGTTGGGAAAATCTTTTTTCTTTTTTTCTTTTTAGAGCTTTGAAACTTATGAAAGATGAAAATCAGTTGTTGGAAAATATACTGCGGAGTTTGCTTCAAGAGCTTGTGGTACTGCTCCTTTACCTGCTTTACGGTATTTTGATTATTTACGTAATAGTTTACAGTACATACTTTTTTTTTTACTTAATTAAATTATTACTCAACATTCATAGGGTGAATGTTAAACCACATACAAATAGAGTTCTTGGCCCTAAGCCATAATGAGAATTATGCATAATTGTAATTATGCATCTGCATAGGAATTTATGGAAATGGAGTTGTTCTATCCGTGGAATACGTTTTGCTTTGGATTTCACACTGGAAATTGAGTAGTGAGACATGTTGGCAAATGTACTCGGGACAACCACATTCTTACAGGAAATGCAATCAAGCTCTATCTGCAACGGATGTATGGTAGACTCTATTTCTCCATTTTCAATCTTCCCTGGTTCGCTTATTCATTTGTGCCTTCAGAAAAATCTTTTGATAATTCCTAGTTGCACCCTGTTTTGCAAGCTCATCTGCTATGTTGTTTGTTTCCCTATATTAATGCATTACATTTATTCACTAGTGCCGAAGATATGATCCCCTGTTTGTGATTTCCTCTGCTTGCAACATGCACATGCAGGTACCATATGATGCCCCGACTTCGTATATTTTCGTCCAAAGGAAGATACTTATGCCATGTCTGCCATGCACAAATAGCCATCTTAGGGGGTAAAACTCCGTTTCAAATGTTCTCCAAATCCATCTGCATCGGTCCCCTCTCACGGACCACTTCCACAACCTATTTCAGGCTAAACCTCTCATTTACCATCCAGCATCCAGATACATCTGTCCTCTCCCCATTCTACATGATTTGCGGGGATCTTTTAGTTTCGAATTTCCTCGAATATCTCTTGTCCCACCACCTCAGATAGCTGGTTCACATTCCAGTTATTTCCTCACCAAAAATTTTGAACTGATCACAGGTACTTATTAACTTGAATTCCCCTTCATTTTTCTTGAAAATCCATATCTCCCATCTAATCTCTTCATTTGATAAATAGTAAGGAAATGTAACTAGATTTGACAGCATCAACATATATCGAGGTGGATGAAAGGGTTCCGCTACAGCAAACAACCCTATATCAAGACTCTTAAGCATTTCGTACATTTTTTTTAGACTTCCCTGATCCCTGAATATTCCAATATAAAACTTTATTACACATAGGTACGAGAGTATATTGTTAGACAGAACAAAAATCGAGTAAGTTATTTTCTTTACTTGTTATCTTCCTGTAGTCTACTTTCGTATCCGAGTCAAAAGCTTTTCGTGCCCCTTGGGTGGTAGGTCTTTCTTCCATTTTTGGATTTGATAATAGGTCCCACTCTTCCATATCCGAGTCTTGCACATCAACCCCAAACTCCTGAATGTAACACAACTCTGAATCTTGTCGTATTTCCTTGTTGAACCCTCCAATAGAAATAGAATTTTTACTAGTATTTTGTATTTCTGCTTGGGTTGGTCCATTGCGCAACCCACTTTGACCAAAGGACCGGATGTTTTTGATTAGGTTGGATCCTCTGCTTAACCCACTTCATCATTAATCTGCTAGACTGTATCCCTCTCACGGCCCACTTCTGCCATTTTTATTCGACTTGGGCTGCCAGCCGAGAAATCCTTCTGGACCATATCAGATCTGTCATTTCCTTCTGTCTTGTTTGAGATCAGCTCAACATCACCCTTCTTCCTCAATTTCTCTATCTGCTCCAATTTCTTCATCGTCGAAGTCTTCAGATCTCTCTCTCTAGTGAATCGCTCTTTCTTCTTCGCTTCCTTTTCCTCCGCATGTATATCTGGGTCGAGAATTTATTTGAGACCTCTGATTGAATTTGCTACTCTTCTCATTCTCTGCCTGCTGATCCTAGAATTTTCCCGAGCGTTTTCCCATCTCTTAAATCGTCTCCTGTTCTTTCTTCTCCGAAACCTTCCTTGCAAAATCCTTATTAATTCAGCCGAGCTAACCAAATCGGTCCTCTCCTGCTCACCTCCTTGAGCCTTTAGCTATTCTTCTGGGGAATTTGAAAGCCATGCCCTTTCCTCAACCTCACCTGTCTCTCCGTATAACTCCTCTACAACCAATTCATGAAATCTAATCAAATTCCTTGTGTTCAATCTATTCTCCTACTCTTTTTCCTTCCCCTTCCTAGTACCAGTAATTTTTGAGGCAATCATATCATGAGGTAGCATAGGCCTGGGGTGATACGAACCTAGCCAACCATGTGACTAGACCCAATATCTATTGAGCAAGTTGTCGAGAACTTGACCCTTCATCTATACAGAGGTGGGAACCAAGCCTACAATGTGTTTTGGGGGATACGATGCCACTAAACTCAAAACAAGAAGTTTAGCTAAGTCAAGAAAGTTATAAACGACTGAGAGGACTTTGTCCCTCAAGCTTAATGCTTTTACATAAAAAAAAATCAACTAAGTAAAACTACAATTCTAAGGCCCCTTTTATAGGCCACGAGTTTGAGCTTATTTATTATCCTAGAATTCAGCTCAACCATAATGATTCCCTTGACTAGACTCTTGGTGGGACCACACTTCCAAGTGATTTTCTTGGACTTGGAAAAGTCCAAGTCCTTCAAGTGCCCTTTTGGTTCGACCAAGGGTGAACCACACTTTCCACTTGTCCGCTACAAAGGCCCCCTGGACTGTGTGGACTCCCATGTGGCCTTCCAAGTCTTGTCTTGGAATTGGAAGAAGACCATGCCCTTGAAATGGCTCTTGTGTGCTCTCAGGGATGGAACACACCTCTCAAGCCTTCTCCATCAATGTGTGCCTTGCCCATCATAAATGCTTCATATTGACCATGAGGTGCTCCAAGGGTTGGCCTCTTGTCCGACGTGTTGGCACCTTTTTCCTTTGCCGATTGAGATGAGTCGGTCGTGCAGTCGACCGCTACGCCTGTGCGTGTCTCAGCGATACCATTGTATTGCTCGGGTGCTTACGCGGGTACTTCAGCTTTCGTCCACTTGAATCATTCAGGTACTTATGCACACGCTTTGGCGTTCGATTGCTATCAGTCGTGTAGTTGCCTCGGTGCTGCCTTGGGCGTTGTTCTCGATCGGTTATCGCTCAGTTGCTCGTCCATCTCGCATGTTGCTCGCTCATGGCCCGATCGCTCACATATCAGTCACTTGGCCCTCGATCACTCATGCGCTTGCCTGGCCAGTTTGTGTATCGGCCATTGGGACCATAAGACCGTCCGCCCGTCCTGCCTAGGCTGCAGCCCCATTCATAGGGCATGATCATACGATGTAGTGCTTTGCCCTTACGAACCCACCCACAAGCAGCTTGGTCAACGATACTGTGATAGGGCCTTGTGCCCACGTCAATCGATCGCGCAACGTTGTTTCGTGCATCAGCGGCCGCTTGAGGCACCCATTTTCTTCGGTCATTTGGTGCCTCTGAAAATGTCTTGCCATGGCTGGGAGCATGGATGGACGGATCGCGACATTACCTTCTTCTCAAAGAGGATTTGTCCTCAAATCCACACCATGCAGGCCAACTTTGTAGGCCTCTCCTGCTTCTTGAATAGTGGACCGAACCTATGTTTTGGACAGGACGTCCATGGCATGTCACCAGCATGCAACTCGAGTCTTTACAAGGTGAAGGATGTCCCTACGGTGAGATTTCCTGCAAAACAAATTCTGGCCTTCTGGTCTTGCGATTGCCCGTCGTGATGTATGCTCCCTTGTTTGCACTTGCGCTTGAGACCCTTCGTACATCGGCATACTGTTTGTCCAACGAGCTATCCACATTCCATTGGAGCATTTTGGCCACATTGAGGATGCTCCATGGCATGCTTGTTCTGTCAGTGATGCTTCCTTCACGAAATCGATAGAGGGCTCATTCCCTCGGTTTGCAGTCCATCCTAAGGTGAACTCCTCGGTCATAGCATCATGTGAGGCTAGCAAAAACAAAATGATCTTTCTTGGCATTGATCCAGCGAGCTGATTAGGGGAAGAAATAATTTCCATTTCACTCTTAGCCTCGTTTTCTTTCTTTTATTTCAGCCTTCATTCCTTTTTCAATCTCAGCCAGTTTTTCTTTATTTTCACTCTCGACCGTTGTTTCTTCACCCAATCGTCTCTTCTTTTTTCACCCACTTTAATCACGTTAGTCTCAATCGATTCTATTGTGAAGCCAGAGGCATGAGTGGTAGTGGTATTAGCATCCATCACCATCGGCTCCTTTGGGTCTTGGTTGTGTGCTCCAAACTTTGCATGGCGGTCAGCAAGTTGTGATCCTCAACCAGCTACCTTTCCTCGACGCGTTGTGCATCGACTTCAGGTGTTGCACCATTCGGTGTGTATCTCATGCACCGTTCGAGCTGATCTTACTTTGCGGCTTTGGGAATCTTTCTCATCTATTGTTAAAGTCGCTCAAGACTTGCTTCCAACGTTTCCCATATTATTTTTCTTGGGGGATCGGGTTGCATCCATGGGGGGGCTCTTGTCTCACCCTTGAGGCGAGCAAGCCAAGAAGGCATCTATCCGGTCGTGCATACACTACATCGTAGCCCCCATGCCTTGTGCCGATTTCCTTTGATCTAATCGTTCGAGTGTGTGATCGTTGGGCATGCTCCTCATGGCCCTTGAATTATACCTCTCAAATGATCTTCGGTCCATGGCCTTGCAAAAAAAAAGGTTAACAAGAAGGTTCTGATTCTCATTCTTCTGCCAAGAGATGATTGGAATTTTGTAGCTCTTTTTTTTTCTGAATCTTTCATTGGCCTACATCCCCTTGCTTTTGACTTGGCCGGAATGCTTCTTTTTCTAAAAAAATAGCAAGGCAATACAATTATAAAAGTAAAGATACTTCTACCACATGAGAAGTTGACCAATCGAGAAGTAGACTCGTAGCCCAATGTGCTCAAAGCTGAGCTCTGATACCAAACGATACAAACTTAGCCAACCATGTGGCTAGACCCAATATCTTTGGTTGGCAGGTCGAGGCGGATCTATTGAGCAAGTTGTCGAGAACTTGACCCGCCACCTATACAGAGGTGGGAACCAAGCTTACAGTGTGTTTCGGGGGATACGACGCTACTAAACTCGAAACAAGAAGTTTAGATAAATCAAGAAAGTCTATAAAAAACATTATCCCTCAAGCTTAAAGCTTTTAAATAAAAAACCAACCTAGTAAAACTGCAAGTCTAAGGCCCATTTTATAGGCAACGAGTTTGAGCTTATTTATTGTCCTAGAATTCAGCTCAACCATAATGATTTCCTTGACTAGACTCCTAGTGCGACCACCCTTTCAAGTGCTTGTCTTGAACTTGGAAAAGTCGAAGTCCTTCAAGTGCCCTTTTGGTTCGACCAAGGGTGGACCAAACTTTTCACTTGCCTGCTTTAAAGCCCCCACCCCCCGGGTGTCGCCTACCATGTGGCCTACCAAGTCTTGTCTTGGAATTGGGAGAAGACGATGCCCTTCAAATGGGCCGTATGTGCTCCCAAGGATGGAACACGCCTCTCAAGTCTTCCCTATCAATGTGTGCTTTGACCATGACCTTCCACTTGGCTTGACACGAACTCTCGCATCCTCATAAATGCTTCATGGTTACCATGAGGTTCCAAGGGATGGGTTCTTGTTTGGTGCATTGGCACCTTTCCATGCCCGCTCGAGATGACTTGGTCGTACAGTCGACAGCTATGCTTGTGCATGTCGACGATGCCCTTGTATCGCCCGGGTGCTTGTGCGTGCACTTCGGCCTTCGTCCGCTAGGATTTTTTAGGTGCTTACATGCACGCTTCGATGTTCGGTCGCTATTAGTTGTGCAGTCGTCTCGGCGCTGCCTTGGACGCTATTCTCGATCGAGAGACTCATCCATCTGGCACGCTGCTCGCTTGTTTCGCAACCGCTCACATATCATTTGCTCGATCCTTGACCACTCGTACGCTTGCTTGGGCAGTTTGTGCATCAGCTGTTGGGGCCATGAGACATCTGGCTATGATGCTTTGCCTCTACGGACTCGCCCGCAAGCAAGTTTGTCCACAATACTGTGACAGGGCCTTGCGCCAATGTCAATCGACAGCGCCATGTTGTTTCGTGCATCAACGGCCGCTTGAGGCACCCATTTTCCTCGGTTAGCTGGTGCCTCTGAAGATGTCTCGCGATAAGTGGGCACGTCGAAGGATAGATCGCATCACCAGGTTTACCATCCTATCCCGCAATCCAACTCCCAAACTTTGCCCCTGATCTTTCTGCTTCCCCAAGGCGTCATTCAATCTCGTTGTCGCAGTAGCTACCGGAATAGGTAGTTTCTTCGTCGCCCCTCTCTGAATAGGTAGCACTGTTTTATCTTCCTCTTTCACCAGCCCATCCATCCTTCTCCATACTCGCCCATCTCTTTTGCCCACATCCACCGGAACTCTCTACCGCTCAGCGCACTCAAAGTTTTATTGCGCTGTGAAAAACAGATATCGCAATAATCTTCCCATCTTTTATGCACCACTCTTTGGATCATGTGTCCGAATTCCCCCTGTCTCACTACAACCTTTTCCACATGCGCCTTGGCGAAGTCAACTTCGACCCAAATCTGAGCATACTCATTCTGAGTATAGAGAAGCGTCATATTATCCATTTCTAAATACCTACCTAGCATCGACCCAATATATTTCAGTGAATCCATCCGATACAGATATATGTGCAAGTCCATAAGGATGCCCCAGATCGTCGCCAATGTTGGCTCCTTCATCACGATGAACACCGAAGTCCACATAAATAGCTTGAACACCCGCCCCTCCAAAATACGGCCCTATTGCGTCCAGCTATGAGCCAAGTCACTCTCATTTGGAACTAAATCAGGACGTGTAGGTGGTCGAGAATCGCCAGATTTGTCGTTGGAGGAGAGGGTGGTCCTCAAATTTTCAGAACAGTTCTTCGAATGGTTTTGATTGTTGTTCTCCGGCTGATGAATTTCATCACTATGCAATGCTGGTAATCCACTAACATCATCTTAATCTCTTTTTAGAGAACGACATAGCCGGTAGTCCATCGTGCTTGAAGATTCTATGGGGGTGAGCTAAAACTCCGGCACCAATCTTCGGTTTGCTGTTACATTGTAAGACTTGTCAACCTGCGTTGGATCTGCCATTGGAGGGATGTCTACTGCACTAGACTGTGGGCGGCCGTTGGCCAATTGGACACTACTTAACGTCCGCTGGATGACTACCGTCGCATCGAAAAGAGCCAACAACAACCCCAGCGGCTAGACAATTTTGAGGGATACCTTTGTCGAGGGAGCCTTCCAGTCAAATTCAGGTACGAATTTTTTCCCCATTTCCTCCCTCGAACTACCCAACACGACTTTGACCTTACCTAGGACTCCAGTCAGAGTGTGGGTGGCGATTCCATTTATGGACCCACTAGGTCAGTCCGTACTAGTAGGGTTAAGGTTTTGAAAGTTTCTGTTGAACAATTCAAATTTGAAAAAGATAGTGAGAAGTAAGAGACTTTCTTGTAACTTATTTGTTCTAGTTGTAACGTTCTTCTCTTGAAGGGATCTCCTTCATATCTAGCACCTCTTTTTTAACAGTTTCTCTTGGAGAGATCGAACGACTCTTTCTTTCTCTCTCCTCACGAAACTCTCCGCCCGGTCTCCTTCTCCTCGTCGTGATTTCCCTCTGAGAGTTTGGAGCAATTTCTGCACGAGTCTTCACGACCCATCGCGATTTTCTCTTCTCGAGACACCAGCTACTGCGCGTTTCTCCCTGACCAGTCGGACACCTCACGATTTTTCTGGTTCACGATTTTTGTGGTTCGCGTTTTGCCCTCGAGAGACATTCCAGGTCGCAAGGAAGTATTGGGTGCAAGCTCACGACCCACACTATCTTCATCAGATTCGTGATTTTGGGTTGCCGGGCGATCTCCATTACGCCAACAGTGACATCGGCGAGAGTTGTGGTTGTGTTTTGTGTTTTGTCTGTTTCGTTTTCGTTTTTTCTTGCAGGTTACACATACTACCACATACAGCAACATTCCTCGTCGGCAAAACCCAGAGTTTTCAGATTTGGGCATTATTCGGAGCAGCTGCAGACTTCAATATATTGGTTGTCCACCAATGGGTAAGGGGATATTTGCGCAACTTGACGGGTAAGGTCAAAATTTGTGCAAAACCCAGCTTTTTTTTGTTGGGCTTTCAATTTGTTGATCGTTTGATTTGCGATTGTGTATGTGCTTAGGGGACTCACAGATTCATGGATTTAGTGATTTAGTGATTTAGTGATTTTAGTGACTTGGTGATTTAGTGATTTTTTCAACTGATTTTGCTGCGAATTTTTGGTGTGCTAATTAACTTTGGTGTTGTTTTTTGTGCTGATCTCCGTGATTACTAATTTCTTGATTAGTCATTGAGCGACTATTATAGTACTGTGTTTTGTTGATAACGAGCGGTTGTTTTTGTTATTATTGTTGTAAGTGTTTGTTAGTAGTCGTGGTTTGGGTGTAATTTGAGGTAAATATAGACTCGAGAACTTATCATGATAATCTGAGGTTATGTCCGGTGACGAGGGGGCATACGAGGGTAGGGGGTCAGGATATAGGTTTGCGAGTCGGTACTTGGAATGTGGAAACATTAACAGCGAAGTCTTTAGAGTTGGTAGATGTTTTAAGGAGGAGAAGAGTGGATGTGATTTGTCTACAAGAGACAAAATGGAAGGGGGGTAAGCACGGGAGGTAAATGGGTATAAATTATAGTACTCCGGCTTGGTTAGCGGGCGTAATGGGGTGGGAATTATGGTGTCGAAGAAATTTAAGGGTAATGCGGTGGAGGTGACGAGATACGACGATAGACTCATAGCGATAAGGCTAGTAGTGGGGTTGGAGGTGGTGAATGTGGTTTGTGGATATGCACCTCAAGAGGTCCTAGGGGCGAGAGAAAGGCACAATTTCTGGGAGAAGTTCGATAGTGTAGTAAGTAGCATCCCTAGTGAGCAAAATCTCTTCATCGATGGTGATTTCAATGGGCATGTAGGGATAGAGGTGGATGGGTATCCAGGAGTACATGGGGGTTTTGGTTTTGGAGCAAGGAATGACAGTGGTAGGGAGCTATTGGATTTCGCTGTCGCACATGATTTGATGTTGGTTAATACCTTCTTTAAGAAAAGGGATGATCACCTCATCACATTCCATAGTGGAAGGTGTAGTACACAAATTGACTTCTTTCTTTCGCGGAGAGGGGAGAGGAATCGGTGTACAAACTGTAAGGTTTTACTGGGGGAATCCTTGACGACACAACATCATTTGTTGGTGATGGATGTCCTTTTGAGAAAGACTATGAGGGAGGAGAGACGAGGTGATAGAGAAAGATTACTTTGGAAAAATCTTAAGGGAAAGGCAACTATAACCTTCAGAGATAAGGTTACCCCAGCATGTATGGTTAGACCGGTGGGGTGTGCAGATCAGTTATGGTCAGCCATGGCTACGACAATTAGGGGTACAACGAAGGACATTCTAGGGGTTGCATCTAGCAAAGGGAGGAATGGTAGGGAAGCATGGTGGTGGAATGACGAAGTGGAGGCAAAGGTTAAGGCTAAGCACGATAAATTTAAACAGCTTATGTCAATGAATGGGGAAGAGGAGAGGGGGAGATGTAGGGAGGCCTACCAGAAGGCAAGGTCAGAGGCAAAAAAAGTTGTGTCAGAAGCCAAGAGCAAGGCATATGAGGCCATGTATATGAGATTGGACACTAAAGAGGGTGAGCGAGAAATGTATAGGCTTGCAAAAGCCCGAGCCCAAAAAAGTATGGGTATTGATACGGTCAAGTATATGAAGGATGACGATGTGAAAGTACTATTGTCGGAGAAGGAGATTAGAGGGCGTTGGGAGAGATACTTCAACAGATTGTTTAACGAGACGCAGGACCAAAGTCGGGTTCGCGGGGTTGAGGAGCCGGCACACATACGGGAAAACCGTTGGTTTGTGAGACGAATATCGACAAGAGAGGTAAAGTGGGCCCTTAGTAAGATGGGAAGGGCGAAAGCGGTGGGGACTGATCAGATACCGATTGAGGTATGGAAGTGTTTAGGAGATGTTGGTGTGCAGTGGCTCACAACTCTTTTTAACATCATCATACGGACAGGGAAGATGCCAATGAAGTGGAGGAATAGCATAGTGGTGCCAATCTATAAGAACAAGGGGGATGTGCAATACTGTGGTAACTACCGGGGTATTAAGCTCCTGAGCCACACAATGAAATTGTCGGAGAGGGTTATTGAGCACCGACTGTGCAGGGAGGTACAAGTGACGGAGAACAAATTCGGTTTTATGCCTGGGATATCGACGATAGAGGCCATTCATCTTCTTAGACGGCTCATGGAGAAATATAGAGAGCGTAAACGGGGTCTACATATGATCTTTATAGACCTAGAAAAGGCATATGATACTATACCACGAGAAGTTATTTGGGAATGTTTAGAAGCCAGGGAGGTGCCATGGGCATACGTGAGGGCTATACAGGATATGTATGAGAGTGCGAAAACTAGTAGGTGATAGAGAGTACTTTTCGATGGATATAGGATTGCACCAAGGTTCAGCACTAAGCTCATTCCTTTTTGCGGTAATTATGGATGTACTCACCAAGGACATACAAGATGAAGTACCGTGGTGTATGTTGTTTGCGGATGACATTGCTTTAATTGCAGAGAGTAGAGAGGAAGTTAACGCTAAGCTGGAATGTTGGAGAGAAACGTTAGAGGCCAAGAGCTTACGCTTAAGTCGCTTTGAGACTGAGTATATGGAGTGCAATTTTGCGGACGAAGAGGAGGAGGAAGGTGGGACAGAGGTTATGATTGCAAACCAAGTACTCCCCCAAAAAGATAGTTTCAAGTATTTAGGTTCTGTAACACAAAAGGATGGGGGTGTTGAAGGGGATGTTATGCACCGCATTAAGGCTGGATGGTTGAAATGGAGATCGGCTACCGGAGTGTTATGCGACAAAAAATTTCCACTAAAGTTGAAGGAAAATTTTTATAGGACAGTTATAAGACCGGCCATGTTGTATGGATCGGAGTGTTGGATTATGAGATTATCGCTGGTGAGGAAATTAGAAGTGGCAGAGATGAGAATGCTGCGATGGATGTGTGGTTACACGCAATTAGATAGAATCCCGAATGCAGTTTTCAGGAGTAAACTGGGGATTACACTTATCAGGGACAAATTGAGGGAGTAGCGATTGCGATATTTTGGACATGTACATAGAAAACGTGTCAATGAGCCCGTTAGGCGAGTTGAAGAGTTCCAAGTTGAAGGAAGGCGTGGGAGAGGGAGACCTGGGAGGACGTGGGAAGAGCAAATTCGATTAGACTTGGCAGAACTGAACATCTCTGAGAACATGACCTCTTATAGAACGAGTTGGAGACGACAGATTACAGTTAGACATATCTAGGTCCATACTTGAGTAGGGTGGATTGTAGTAGTTAGGTCCTCGATGGCACCACATTTATTGATTTATCTATGTGTCCTCTTGTACTATTTACTTTATCAGTTACTGTACTTTATTTTTTATTTTTACTTTATCAGTACCTATATTTCTTTAATATATTCACTTTTATTTCTTATTTCATTTTTCATTCCTTTTTGATTTTTTTTTTATCTCATCCCTTCTTCTCTCCTTTCTTCTTCTCTTTCTTTCTTTTCAGATTATTCGAGATGGGGTCTCTACGAAAACAGTCTCTGTATCTCTATTGAGATAGGGGCATGACTGTGTACAATTTATCCTCCCCAGACCCTGCTTACGGGCGAAATTTACTGAGTATATTTGGTTTAGTGAGAAGAGAAAAGTTCGTTAGAGATAAAAAAAAAAGTTAAATTGAAAGTGATCTCTATTGCCTAAGTGCACACACTAAACAGTGCATACAGTTTCAGCGTAGCAATTCAATATTACGGTGTTGATATTACATGCCAGTTGCGTATGTTCTTCCGAAATATACTGCGTTCCCAGCCCAACATTGTTTTCTTTTTAATCTTAGCATCCTAACATTGTAACATGTATATCTCTGCACCAACCCAAAAAAAACCAGAAATGATATAGCGCACGAAAACACTGCGCACGAAACGCACGAAAATAGTCCAAATGACCAAAATACCCTATGTTGAATTCTGTGTCAGTATTTAACACGATGATATTTTGGTCATTTAGGCTATTTTCGTGCATTTCGTGCTCAGTGTTTTCGTGCGCTATATCATTTTCGAAAAAAAACGTCTATGCTTTTAAGTATCCATTTTTTTTACCATTCCGACATGACAAATAAATACTGCTATATCATACTAGAAAGAAAATCGTCAAAAAGATTTTTGATGCTGAATTACGTCGGAGGTGGGTTAATGTACACCGCAATTAAGCACATGTCAAAACAAAAAGGCAGAGCAGAGGTGTACACAATACCAGAATCTAATCTCTGCAGCTATTCAATCAAGAAACGGTGCGAAGGGAAGGGAAGAAGCACCCGTAGTTCCCCATGCCAATCAAAATAAGGGTATGCATCAGTTGACTAGCGTAAATCCTCAACATTGGATACTCTTGTTATTGAGGATGATACGGGGGCCTCGGTGAGGAGTGTGGCTGACCATTTTGCTGGCCCATACCCATTGGAGGAGCACCAGGATAAGGCCCGTATGGGTAGTTATGCATTTG
>JAOWBN010159597.1:0-18475 GCA_028565015.1 Pinguicula moranensis
CGCCAAACTTTCCTACTTCCCCTTCTCCATTTTATCCCCATATATAAAGTATAATGTGCAAAAGCAGTCTTACACCCGACATATGACATATTGACCCAGCCATAAACCGCCGACCATAGGGAGTATATTTCAGGGCAAGTAAAAAATAAATAAGGTGTTGAATCACAACCAAGGCCACAAAAAGTACATACCTTTGCTCCTTGATCAATAGTAAGGCCATGATAAGCTAGGTTCTCAATGGTAGTAATGCGATCCTGCAATAGTTCCAACAGAGAGTAGAGACACGAAAAGGAGTTGTGTTCCCCATATCATTGCTACTCCCATGTTTACTACGTTATCAAGATGCCACTCTCGTTTCATGCATAAAGTAACCGTATCTAACAGGTGTTGTAATTCCATTAGTCAGTCTTCCTACATGCCCCTCAATGGTCGCTTCTATCACCATGTCCAAGTGTCGCCAGTATCATGCACAAGCCATTTAGCACTTATTGTGGTATTCTTATATGATGGCGCGACATACAAACGACGATATAGTGCTGAAAGTGGATAATCATCTACCCAAGTGGACTCCCAAAATAGCGTTTAAGAACCTGAGCATACTGTTTTGCACATCCGTGAGTTAAACCATGAAGAGGCACATACACTTTTCCAAACACTTTGCCACATTTAGATTCCACACCCTTAAGCACTAAAATGCTCCAATCACCAAGAGCTACAGAGGGGGTAAGTAGCGATATGCAATCAATGTGCGTCACAGACTCGCCCCTTCAGTTCGTAACCTCCATTCCCATTTTCCCAGGGGCTAAGTTGAATATTTCAAGTTGTATAATGCCTAAGCCACTAGATTCCTTCGGCTGGCAAAGTTGATTCTATCTAACCCAGTGTATAAGGCGAACACAATCCTTTCGATTGGACCATAGAAACTTACCACATAATTGTATCATTTTTTGATGACCATTTTAGGAACCCGGAATAGTGAGAAATAGTATATGGCCATACTTCAAAACACTCTTCACTAATGTAAGACGGCCCCTGACAGGGAGTAGCTGATTCTCCCATTTTTGCACATGATTTTTCATCATGAAAATCTGCCTATCACATGTTTTAATTTGTCGTGGGTTGCAACCAATAGGAAGACCATGATAGTCGAAAGTCAGTTGCATTATTGAGTAATGCAGTCGAGACTCAAAATTGGGGAGAGATGTAACCCAAGCAAGCTACTCTTTGAGAAATTAATACTCAACCCTAAAAGCAATTCAAATATTCAAAGTACTCCTTTTATTACCTCAATATTCTGCAGAGATCCTTGTCCATAGAATAGAGGATCATCAGCATACAAAGAATGTGTACAAATTTGGTAGCCGCAATGTATACATTTCAGCTTACCGAGTGATACAACCTTCCGTAACAACAAGTTTAGACCATCAGTCACCACGAGAAACAAGAAAGGAGATAAAGGATCTCCTTGATGGAGTCCTTTATTCATGCTGAACAATCCAGAACTCACCCCGTTCACCAGAATCGTAGCCGTTGATGCAGATAAGCAAACTTTGATCCACTGAATCCAAGTCGAGCAAAATCCCAACTTTTCAAGCATCATAATTAAGAAACCCAATTTACTGATTCAAATGCCTTAGCAAAATCAACCTTCAAAAACACAAGTTGGGACTTTGGAAGCTTGCACGTCGTGAATTAATTCATTAGCCAATACTATACCATCCTGTATTTGTCTCTCCTTGATGAAAGTCAGCTGCTGAGGAGATATATTTTTGCCAATAATTTTTCTCAATTTGTTCCCCAACAGCTTAGAAAGGAGTTTGTAAGCAAAACCGACAAGAGAAATAGGTCAGAATTGCGATAAGGTCTGCGGAGAAGTGCATTTAGCAACCAAGACTATCGAGGTGGAGTTGAGTCCTTTTAATAGTTCTCCAGAGGTATGGAACTCCTGCAGAAAATCAATAAATTCTTTTTTCAAGACCTGTCAATTATTTTGAATAAAGTTGAAGTTAAATCTATCAGGCCTCGGGCTCTTAGCTCCCAAACAAATCCAGAGAGTATCAAATATCCCGTCCTCAATAAAAGGAGCTGCAAGCATATCATTGTCCATATCAGAAAGGTGTATATCACAATGCAGAGACAAAGAGGCTCGCTCCCATACATTCTCAGTATATTGTGCTTTAAAGTAATCATGAATACCTGGTTTCAAGTCATTGACTGTGTCTTTCCATTGACCATTAAGCAACAAACCTTGGATAGTGTTTTGAATGCGGCGTCCATTCACCCGAGCATGGAAAATTTGTGTTCCCATCCCCTTCGCGAATCCAAAGAGTTTTGTATTTTTGCATAGAAAAGCCTTGCGAGTAAGACACACTTGAATCAAGTAGATTTGCACAATTTAATTTCATGTTCAGACAATTCCATTTGCTCATTTTTCTTATCCAAGTCCGCTATAGTGCTTTGAAGTTTCATAATCTTCCTGTATGTATGGCCAAAGACATTGTAGTTCCATTCTTTCAGAGCTTTTTTGAATGGCTTTAACTTGTGATGGAGTATGCAACCTTTGCAGCCATAGATTGAGATATTCAGCCAAGTAGTTTTGACAAAGTACTGAAAGGATGGCTTAGTATCCCAAACATCAACAGTCATAAACAGATTCGGCCCCCTGTAGATAGCGGCTTCAAAAATATTGGTCTATGATCTGCAATAGTATTTTTCAGCTCAAGTTGTTGAAGATCGAGCCATAATGCTAGCCATTGGTCAGAAATAAGATAACAATCAATCCGACTGGCGCTTCTATCATTCATCCACTTAAACTTGTACCTAAGTAGAGGAAAATCGAGGAGCTCAGAGGACATAATAAAATCATAAAAAATAACCATGTCAGCTGAAGGAGCACCTGAACAATGAAGTCTCTCATTAGGGTTAAAGGTCGAATTAAAATCCCCTGCTAAGTGTAAAGGTAGTCCACGCAAATTAATAGGCAGCAAAATTCCACAGAAAAGATTTCCTTGCAGAAGGGATACATGGTGCATAGACATTGATGTGACCAACTGTGTATTTGTGGCCGTCCACGTACCTCGAACTAATATAAACTGAGCCTGCATACGTATATCATATGCAATAAAATTATCAGTATTCCACATAGATAAGAGAACATTTGATAATCCAGCTGAAGGATGATATGCCCACTCAAAACTGTTACTACACCAAAGTCCACGCACAGACGACATTTCCAAAAGTTCTTTTTTGTTGCTTGAATACACAGGAAATCAATGTCATTCTTCCGAATAAGTTCTTTGATCGATTGCTTTCTGCCCGGGCGCAATATTCCTCTTGCATTAATGGATAATATTTTCATTGACAACTTCATCAACACCATCATAATTTATGTGAATACCTGTTGATGCCATATCTCAAGTTTCCAATTCCACAATTTTCTGTATCGTAACGTAATCTGGATTATTGCTCACAGTCTCAAGATCTTTCCCAAGCTGCCAAATCTTCGTAGATGTTCGCTGAATTCCCTCGAACAGTTTTGAACCCGCCATGAACAGAAACGTTTTGCGCCTGTACACGAGATGAAGCCAGCACCGCAAGTGTGTCATACGTGTGCTCCTCATTCTATGAATTTTCAGTGACTAATTTTTGATAAAAAAATTCTGCGTGTCCTGCAATAATTTCAGAAACGAGATATGCTATTTTTTCTTGGCATCGAGCTCAGAGGGAGATAGATTTTGATCTTGTCGCTTCGTTACTGCACTCATCTTCTCGATAATAGGGCGGAGGTCAAACAAATCAGGGTTCAAACATTGTACTTGTTCACCGTCATTTTCAGAGAGAATAGGAGCCCTTGAAGGCATTATGGTTGTGCATGGTACTTTAGTTTCCAACTTCCCGCAATATGTCAAACTAGTTCCTTTCATGGCTAGAGCATCATCACACTGAGAGGCTTCAACTACATTTATGATTGCATTAGAACTTGTGGCAGCAACAATCTGCTATTGCTCCTTAGATACAATATTCAGAGGGGTAGCAATGACTGAGGGGACGACAATAGAAGAAGAGGCCGGTACAGTTACATGTAATCGTGGGACTATATTAAAGAAATGAGATGATATTTTATTTATTTATTCGTAAATCTTGACAAAATTATTAGGGATAAAAGCAATTTTCGTAAAATAACTTAACACAAAATGTAATTTCAGTTCTATAAATTGTGAAATAACAATTTTGGTCAATAACTTCAGATTTGTTACCCATCAAAAAAAAACTTTCAGATTTGTTGCAATTCAGTCGCAAAGTCAAATTTTCATTTGTTTCACCTACAATAGAAAGTAAAATAATTGTAATAAACTAATTAAAAATAATACAAATATAAATAATTTTATATTCTTTTTCACTAATAATACATAACTATTAATTTTTGGGGTTTAAAAAATTTCCCTAGATTTGGTAAATGTAAAAGAAGATGACATTTGTATATTTTTTGTTTGGTAAAGTAAGAAAATAATTTTTTTTGTAATTATAATTTTTTTTATTTAAATGAAGTTACATGTCAGGGAAGGTTAAACAAGTTATAACTTATCAGTTGGGACTAAAATTGCAATAAATTTAAAAGTTATGAGACTAAAATTGCTATTTCATATCCTTTAGGGAAAATTCCATCCGACTAACTGAGGAGACAAAATTTACTTTTATCTCAAATTATTACTAATGTAATTGCGTTATACAATATTTGCCTTTTAAATAATTTAGATGTTAAATGGTGACAACACAATTTATCTGAAAATATTCACTTTTAATCTCAATATCTCATCAAATTGCGTAAATTTCACTTTGTCTCATAGGATCACTATTAGACGGGAAATGATATAGGGCACGAATATAACACAAGAAAATCACAAGAATGATGGACTACACGTGTTTAACACCAATCCAAACCGTTTATCTAGTGTTCGTAATATAATCAATCGGAAAACTGTAGTTACTGCTGTTAGTCATAGTAAAAGTTTCATTGGGGCGTTCATCTTATCCTTGCTGTACTGGCATATCATCACCAAAAGAATAAGAAGAACAACTTAGGCTTCTTATCCGTAATTGTGAATATATTTTGTGTTGAATAATTGAGTCCACAAAGGCTGCATCCAAGTCCAAAAGTAGCAGCCAGCAGCAGCCCTTGTTGACAAGAAGCAGCAGCCCTTGTTGACAAGAGGCAGCAGCTGTTGTTGACAAAGAGCAGCCTTTGTTCCAGCACGTTTTTGGTGTTTTCATTGTTTTGCAACTTTGTAGCTCTATAAAGCATGTTGTAATGCTTGTAAGAGATCATCCATAATACAATATCAGATTTCTACTGTGCCTGTCAAGATCTCTTTATCTGGCCTGCCGTATCCATTACTACAGAAAAGATGTATTGCAGGTAATAGCCTCCATATCTGGTCGTTATTTGGGTATAGATCACGCGACGTAGACCTTTGCCGATGCAGACCTTTCGAAGGAACCGATTGATATAATTGCTCTAAGAAATGGGATAACCAACATTATCTACCAATAGGTAGTCTATGAAAAATGAGGTTTGTATTGTTCAAAATGTTTTAAACAGGGGCATTCCTGCTCCATGGGAGAGTGCTGAGTAAACAAATCGAACACCAAGGAGGAGAGTAGGAAAGGTAAGAAAATTTGGCAGTAAAAATCATTGAAGGACAAAATGATTTGACTCTAGGAACGAATAAGTCGAGTGAAAGGGAACACCCAGAAAAGGGAGATGCGAGGTACAAACATTTTGTCTTTGAATATTGAAGGCAAGGAAAACAATTTGACAGAGGTTACAGGGATTAGGGCAACAAATGTGCGAACGCAAAGGATAGTTGAGGGGGTGATTTGGGGTAGAAACTCAGAAAAAGGCACGAGTGTGCGAGATAGTGGCTTTAACATTGCAAAGATAGCGAAATCACAATTGAAAGAAGATGAATCAACAAGCCAAAAAGAAAACACCAGAGCTGGGACCAAGAAGAATAAGACTGGTATAAGGAGTAGGGCAAAAACAATCAACAAAGAGGAAAACGAAAAAGGAGTCAGATTGGAGCAAATCCCTGGAGAAAAATTAGTACATGATCAATCATGAGAGTTGGCCCTTGATAAGTTGGTTTTGTACCAACTTATATTTAAATTTTATGCTTAAAAATCGCTTATCTTCAAAGAATAATTGTGCATTTGATGTCAATTTCTTGTGTTTTGCTTAGGATTGATGATTCTAATTAACAAACCGAGAAGCAAAGGAAAATGATCAAAACTGCAAGGTAGTGGCCCCAAGTTACAAGTCACGACTCCAGTAGCCTAGATTGTTACATGATTTTTGGCAAAAAATTGCAACTCCTTGATTGCATAAATTGTTGTAAACTGACTATTTTTTACCCCTGATTTTGGGAGAGAAATATCTCCCAAGCCCTTGATTTGAAAATATCTTTTAGATATACACTCCCCAATGAGGACTAATGATGTTTTGGACACATTCATTCCTTAGAAAGGAAGCTTACAAGGGAAGGAGATTGGCGAGTTCACTGTTCATCTAAGAAGGGGTTTCCTTTTCTTTGTAGTTCTTGATACTATGAACTCAAATTTTGCTTGTTATTGTGAAGCTCATGCTTTGAGCATGGGCTAGAAGCATTTTCCAGGGCATGAGTCCTTGGTGGATTTGAATATTTATTTTGAATGTTTAGCTTTTTGAGAAATTGTTGAAGTTGTTTACTTTCATTGTATTTTATTGTTAACTTACATTTGTTCGGCCAACTCTTGACCAACCTTAATTGAAGATCGAGAGACAAATATTAAAGTAGACCTGATAAAACCAACTCTAATTAGAATAATATGAGAATACCTAAGGGATTAGTGCTACCACGTGAGGATTTCTTGAATTTAATGCTTCTTGGTATGTTTAGGCATGAGATTGAGACATAAATGCTTACATATTAAATTAGGGTTGTTATTACTCGAGAGATTAGCAACTAAACAAGAAAGATTCGGTGGATAAATAGGGAAATACTTAAAAGATTGAGTTGAGGAAGAAACATTCCAAAAATATTAAGTGGTGAAGTCAATCGCCCTAGATCTCTATCCAACTGAATTTGTCATCTGCATTTCATTTGTTAAATCAAAAATCCCAAAACAGCCTCCTTTTTGTGTTATGTTCAATATGTTCATGTGCCATTAGTAGTTTAGCACCCACCACTTTGTAATTTGTCCAAATTACTTGAAGTTTACTAATTTTGGTGCTTATTGGTTCGACAATATTTTTCATTACTTTGTTATTTGTTCAACTTTGTACACTTGCAAATACGTCAACAAGTTTTTGGCGTCGTTGCCGGGGATTGTTTTGTTTTGATAATATCAATACCAAGTTAGTTTTTAGCTAGATTGGACTTTTTTTTTGGTTACTTAACTTTCATTTTATTTGTGTTTTATAAGTTGTGCAAGAACCTTTCTGAAAGTGAAACTTCAAGCTTGAGAGATCCTGAGATCGAACGAAATTTTCGAGCAAGAAGGAGAGATCAAAGAGAGGTGATAAGACAACAGAGAAAGATGGTAGATGGTGGTGAGTTAGCTTTGATGCCAAATGGGGATAATCGACCTATGGAATATTTTGCTCTCCCTCAAGCTAATGAGGAAGCTCCATCTATTCAAAGGCCAACCATCCAAGACAATAATTTTGAATTGAAGCTAGCCCTAATTCCGTTATTGCAGCAACATTCTACATATAATGACTCATCTATTGAGGATCCAAACTCGCACGTGTTTGCATTTATCGAGATTTGTGACACAGTCAAGTATGATGGTGTAAGTCAAGAGGCCATTCGGCTCAGGGTCTTTCCCTTTTCTCTTTGAGACAAGGCACAGAGATTGTTGCAATCTTTGTCATCAGATTCCATAATTACTTGGGACGACTTGAGGAAACAGTTTTTGATCCAATTCTTCATGCCTTCAATGAATGCAAGAATATTGAGTGAGATAACTTCTTTCAAACAACAGGAGATGGAGCCATTATTTGAAGGATGAGAACGTTTCAAAGATCTTGTTAGGAGTTTCCCTAACCATGGATTGCTTCATTGGGGACAAATTCAAGCATTATACAATGATTTTGAGAGTACAACTCAAAGGAAAATTGATGCAGTTGCTAATGGAACGTTTATGAAGAAGTCTTATAATGAGGTATGACATTGAAAAAATTGAAAAAAACTATTATTGTTGGCCGAATGAAAGAGAGAACCATAAGAAAGCGGCCAGAAGGTATGACATTGACAAAATTGATTAATTGTCTGCCACCATGCATGCGATGAATGCAAATATTGTGAGTTGGATGTCACAAGGGGCTTCACCAAGAACTATTATGATGGTGCTACAGCCTTATCGCGCCATATGTGGGGTAGGACATCCCCGAGAGCATTGCCAGGAGGGACCTCAATAGACAATGTTCCAATGGAACAACTGAACTATGTGAGCATCCAACAACGATATTCCAACAACTTTGAGCATAACGATTTCCATCCAAGGAGAAATTATCATCCAATTTTTTCTTGGAGAAACAATCAACATGTTTTGAATCCTACAGCTCAGGTTTCTTCTCAGCAATAGCCTCAACCATCAAGACCACCTCAAAGGTATCCAAATGATGACCTCATAACACAACTGGCCACGAACACCAAGAGAAGTCAAGACTTGATAGCATAGTTGGCCATGAATCATTTGGTTTCATTCAGGAAACCTGAGATAACTTTAAATATTAATTTGTGGAAATGAGGAATTTGGAGGCTCAAGTTAGGCAATTGGCAAAGCAACTGTCTGAGAGGCCACAAGGTGTCTTACCGATCATCACAGAAGTGAACCCCAAGGAGCACTATCAAGCTGTAACCTTGAGAAATGGAAAAGAGTTAGAAGAGAATCCAAGATATATCCCTGTCCCAAAGAAGAAGAGCGAACAAGATTCTAAAGAGACAATGCCTCAACTGAATATTGAGCAAATGCCACCAATACCCTTACCCCAAAGGTTGAAACAAAGTAAGCTATACAAGTAATTTCAGAAGTATCTTGATGTTTTCAAGAAACTTCACATCAAATATTCCATGCTATATGAAGTTCATCAAGGATATTTTGTCCAACAAAAAAAGTTCAAAGACTATGAGATCGTGGCCCTAACAGAAGAATGTAGTGCAATTCTTTAAAAGAAATTGCATCCAAAGCTTTTTTTTTTTTATAAGTATGTATTCATTCACTGGTAAAACTGTACAAAGTAAAGGCAATGGTTTATCTCCAGAATGAAGACCAAACCATTCCTACAAATAATACAAATTACGGGGAAAAAAAACTACCAGCACATAGTCTAGGGTGGCGTAACCAATCTGCTATCATCACTACCGCCGGGGGCCTTTCGAAAGTAGTGAACCAATGCCATGACTGAACCTTGATCTTCTCAGTAACTTTATCACGATCAAAATTACCATCTCAAAATCGAACATCATTTCTTGCATTCCATAAATTCTGCATGGTACAGTTCCATATTGATTTCCATAACTCTTGATCGCGTCTCCTCGTAGCCATGCCCATATGTGCAAAAAAATGATCCATCGGGTCCTCACGTCTAATATACAAGAAACCCATCCAGTGGTAAATCTTCGAACAGACCGCATATGATAAGTGACAAGTGAAAACACATGCGACATGCTATTCAACTCCCCATGACAAAAACCGCATGATCGCATTTCTGCCGAACACGTCATGCCACAATAAACAAGATTGTCTACTGTGGCAAGACGCGAGTGTAGTAGAAGCCAACAAAAAACCATAACTCGGAAGGGTGATCGCTTGCCCCAGATCGAGCCAAGCACAGGCTGTGGGGCTGAGCTAGATCCCAATGAAAGACGCTGCACACCATAACCATACTTCATGAAATACATACCTGTGGGGTCGGCAATCCAGTGCCATCTATCCCCCCAAGATTCGGCAAACAACCAATCATCATTGCCTCAATCTCCTGTACCCAGACCACCTCACGAGGTCGAAGAGGTCTACGCCAAGTCCATATCAACGGCCAATCCTCTCCCTCTTGTATCCACTTTGCCGAAATAAGAATCGTTGATTAAGAGCCAAAGGATATAGTCGTGGGAATCGTCCTGCAAGAGTATCCCCATCCAGCAAATCATCCTCCCAAAACCGAGTCCGATCACCACTCACTACACTTCTTTTCACACCCTCCACAAACCAAGATGAGGTACAAATATTGAGTTTGTAAGAACTCGTTCTTTCTCTACGGTCACCTATTGTTGCTCCGCTCTCAGAGATCCAAAAGTCTTGTGAATGGATGTATTCTTCCATTTTTATTGTCACGAGTCATTGGCTTCCATGAGAGGCCATTGGCAGATATTTTTCTCCTTAATAAGGGCAGATTCATCCATCTAATACTTCTTCTTCACGTAGGGTTTTGTTCACTTTCCCGCCAAAATGATCGAAAGGAGTTACAACTAGGGTTGCGACCTCTATGAAAGTGGATATTTTTTTATGGTTTTTGCACTCGCATGATATATCCGTTAACTCCTTGCAAGAAATGAGAAATAAATATAAAAATACAAATTTATTGATCAAAGAGTGGCAAGATTCAAGCATAAAGGGCAACTATAAGTTGGTATAAACTAAACTTATCAATATTCTCGCTCGAGCTTAGCTTTTGGATAGTCGACTTGTCAGCACCCCTATGGTAGTATCGTAGTATCTCTCTTCTAATGGTGACCTTATCGATATAATCATGTTTGATCTCTTGTCAATGTCCTTCAGTATTTCACTGTTTCTTGGCCTGATTTGTCTTATGCCGTCAACTTTTTTAGTCATTATATGCGTGCTCCCACTGATCCACATCTCTAGCAAGTCAAGAGAATCATTTGCTATGTGAAGGGTACCCTCTATATGTGCCTCCAATTTATTGTCTCCCTAGTTCCCACTTCTGGTACTGCTTACTCTAATGCTGATTTGGCAAGCTGCCTTGATACTCATCGTTCTACCTCTCGATTTGCTATCTTTCTTAGTGACATTCTAATTTATTGGAATGCAAAAAAAAAAAATCCACTATATCTCGATCCAACTTTGAATATGAGTATTGTGCCTTCTCTAATGTTGTTGCTGAGGTTCTCTGGCTTTGACACTTGCTTCATGATTTTGGTTTTTCATTGTCTCGTCCTCCCATACTTCTTTGTGATAACAAGAGTTCTATCTTCCTAAGGACGACCCCCGTTTCTCATAAACAGGCCAAGTATATTGAGATAGATTATCACTTCATTTGCAAGCAGGTTTTTGCCTGCACAATCTATACTCAGTTTGTTTTGTACCACTTTAGGTTGTTGATCTATTTACCTAAAGTCTATCTCGAGAGTTGTTTGAGTTCTTCTATTCCAAGATTCACGTGGTATTCAATCTCACGCTCAACTTATAGGGGAATGGGGGTAGGGGTAGGCGATATTGTTGGCATACCTATCAACAATATTGACCAGCCCTCTGCTCATCCTATTCAAGCAACAGAACAACCATAAGATCATTACGACTTCCACTACCACACATGATATGCATCATCACCAACCGCCTTCACAATTTTCTTGGACTATCATGAATCTTCTAAATAGTCGGCTGGCACCGCCTAACAAATCTTAAAAAAGATAAGCTGGATTAGAAACCTCTCATGTAATTTTCTCTATAAAATGCAACATATACTTGTATGAAAACTAATGCAAATAGAAATGAAAAATATTTACGATGTATCTTCCTCTATTCTTCGTTCTTCTTGAATTATCACAACCTCCACAAACCTTATGCAAGTCTTCAATTTTGATTTTGAGTATTGGCCTTTTATGTACAAGAATGGAATCACGGTGAACACTAAGTTGAAGAAGAAAAGGAACAAGGCGGGCAGTGTTGATGTCGAATGGCAGGAGTCTTCAAATTGTGTTTTGACTCTTCTCGCCATAGCCACCATGTAATAATGATGAGGTACCCACTAAGACACCTCTCAGGTTAGTCTTTCGAGCAATAGAAAACCAGTAGTTCATTATTCCTTTCTAGGTTTGCATATTTGAATGAGGGATACCAAAACGTAGGGCTGCTCTCTTCCATATTTTGTCATCGTACCACTACCATAAAAGATGTGATTATTTCCTTTAGGTTGTCTTGGGTTACAAAAATCGCACGTTGAGGCTAACTACACTTGCCTCCATCGAATGTAATCATCCAGTGGTAGGCAGTTCAACCACACTTGCCAAGCACATAGGGCCATTTTCAAAGGAAGAACCTATTCCAAAAGTACTTGAATTCAGGTTGCTGATTTGCCCTCGACCTAATTCATATCCACGTCAATCTTGTGTCAAACTTTCCTTTTTTTATCTAGCATCCAAATGATTATATCCTCCCCTGATTCTGCATGATTCTCGAGGATTTTGGTGAGCTTAATTTTCTCGCATTTACTCTAACTCAGAATGTCCTGCACCTGCTCCAATTTCCATTTGTTATCTTGCTAGAATTCTTACACCCTGGCCTTCTTATTTATCACAAGAGCCGCATTAGTCACCAGGGGGACCGAGCTCAACCATTTATCGAACCAAAAGGATGAATTACCTTTTCTCACAATGATTTTAAGATTCTCCACTACTTCCGCCCCCATACTCATAGGATACTTCCAAAATTTGGAGTCACCACGTCTGATCTCTCTAATAAGAATGTGTTCTAGTCTGTTGTAATTAGCACGAAATTAATTATTCCATAGACTCTATTCTGTCAGAAGCTTAAAGCACGCCTTTATTGCCATAGTTATTGTACCTCTTTTAGGTCCCTTGTACTTAGTTTGCATTCTTCCGTTCACTTGCAGATCTTATGCCACGCTCTCTAATGCATCTTTTGCTTCCCTTCTCTCCCTTCCCATAAGAAATTTGCGAGCCTTCGTCTGACTTCATTCAAGATTTGTTGGTGGATCCTCATGACTGACAGGGTATGAATAGGAATACTTGGAAGGATGTAATCCTCCCTACTTGCGATAGCATCTTTCCTTTCCAGCCAACTATTTTATTATTGATCTTAACCAACAAAGGCTCTAAAATAGTGTGATTAACCCTACCTGTAAACAGGGGCAACCCTAAGTAATTTGTGGGAAATTGGCCTACCCTATACCTTGTTAGTCAAATAATATCTACGCTCCTTGCATTACTCATTTTATTTGAACAAACTAACATTGATTTGGCCTTGTTTATCTTCTGCCGGACAATGAGTAGCAATCATCGAACATCCCAGTCAAATTCCACAAGAATCTTCTATCTCCACTAAGGAACAATAACCATCGTCTACGTACATCAAGTGGAAAATTATGTATGTACCTGTTGGGTGGTAAAAAAAATTGATTGTTCCCCTTCTAAACTCCCTTAGAATGAGCCTTGACAAGGTGTCTTGCATAAGGATAAATAGGTAGGGGATAGTGGGTCCCCTTAGTTAAGTGTCTTAGAATGACCCTTGACAAGGTGTCTTGCACAAGGGGATTGAAAACCACTGCTCCTTACGGAATGAAACCCAGAGTTCTTCTATTCATCTGGATTGAAAACCACTACTCCTTAACACATCTCATCATAATGTTAATGGCCTCTTGGTTAAAACCCTTTACCATGAGAACTTTTTCTTGAAAATTCCAGTTGACTTTATCATAGGCCTTTGCCATATCTAAATTGATCATGATATTCATCGCGGGTACTTTTTGTTTATAATTGGTCAAAGCTAACTGGGTTTTAACTTTGGCAATCAAGACCAACAAATTGGAATAGAACATTCTTGGAAATTTAGCACTAGAGAAAAATGCCTGAATGGCCTTAGCTAGGTCCTGTCCTTTTATCGCCTAGGTGAATTTGAAGAAATCAAATCCAAAGCCATTCGGGCCTAGGGCACGATTTCTTGGGATTGACCACAAAGCTTCTTTAATTTCTTTTACGGAAGGGTCATACAAATCCTTTCATCCTCTCTACTACTACTGATTTGATGGTCGAATAGCTTTGCGACATCGTACTACAGTCGTGTTGTCTCTCCCAGGTCTAAGATGCTCTCAAAGTACTTGACCACTTCCTCGTGCACCTTCCAAGATTCTCCCATCTTGAAGTACCATATGTTTAATGATTCATTTATTCCTCCTAGTGTTGATTATGGCATGGAAGACCTTTGAATTCCTATCCCCCTCCTTTTTGTAAAATGTTCTAGTTTGAATAGCTCCCGATTTTTCCACTCAATTAATTCTACCTTTGTGGCCATAAGTTCTATATCTAGTCTATCGTCAAACTCTTCCTATAGATCCCTTTATATATGTTCTAACCGTTGTTCTAGTTGTTGGATGTTGGCATCTACTCTTCCATCTGACATCTTATTCCATTCTCCAAGCTTCATTTTCATGTTCTTCTACTTTCTTCCGAGATTTAGCATCTTATTGTCATGGCTCACCTCGGAGCTATGTTCCTTGACTAAGGCACTGAAAGATTCACACATAGTCCACATGTTAAGAAATCTAAAATGCCTTGTGTTGTAGGCGCACTGTGGATCCTCGTTGTCTAATTTGGATCAAATTCTCGTCGTACCTCTATGTCTATTGCACCACGAAAATTTGAGGCCTCTGAAATGAAGCTCCAATAGCTTACAATCATTAAGTTAGTCATTGAGCTCTCTCATCGGCTGGGAACCCTACCCATACACACATTTTTCTGCATTGGATCTAATAGCATTAAAAATATTCAAGGACCATCCATGGAACGTTCCAAGGTTGGATCGATATTAAGTACTGCCATAATTCTCTCCTTTGAATATACTCACATCCACCATAGACAAAGGTAACTAGGACGAATTGATAATCTTTTTTGTACCTCCTCGTGATTACTTGAATGCATTTAGGCCATGTTTTGTACTTATAGTTTTTTTCTCGTTTTACTTATCCTTTTGATTCTAATTCTCCTTTTAATTTTACTTCAACTTTTAATTTTGTAATTTGTGTTTAGTAAAACTATAAAAAAAAAATTGAAAAAGTTATTGAAATAGTGTTTGCAATCAAATTTTGCAAGATGATTAAATAATATTTGTAGTTAAATTTGGTAATATAACTTTAATTTATTTACAAAATTTTTATTAGAAGAGAAATAGAAAGAAAAAAATAGCCTTCTCCTATTTTTGAAAAAAAGGAGTTTTGACCGTAAAAAAAGAAAAGTGGAAGTTGAAGTTAAGTTTTAAAATATTGTATTTGAAGTAATATGGAAAAAAGGAGAATAAGCAAAATAATCAGAAAAAATGGTACAAAACAGACTGTTGCTCACTATTTCAAAATCCTCTTCCTCTTTCCAAAATACCCATAATTTTCCTTTTGTTGCCTCATTATAAGCATAGAATGAAAAATGAGTTAACATTGTTAGTCGTTCCATATTATTAGTGGAAATAAAAGGCCCAACTATAGTAAAAAGACTCACATAAAATTTAATTAGCAATTGTTTTAAATGATTTTTAGACTTACTAATGCCTCTAAATATTTTAAAAACAAATATTGTTCCACTTAAAGTTAAATAAAAGAAAATAAAGATAGGAAGACTTATCTGGCCAACCGGGTGAAAATATGAGGTAATATCGGAAGAGGCTTTTTTTTCTCTCTCTCCTCACCTTCCTCAACTTTTGTTGGATGACATCTGATTCGTAAGCTTTCTCTGCACCCCGCGTGGTAATTCTGTCTTCATCCCTCGGTTCCGATCCAACTTTCAGGTCCAAGCAGTCGATCAACCCATCAATAACCAAGGACTCTAGGGGTCCAAATCCAAAGGGATACACGGGTTTCTGAATTTATCCATGTTTGTGGACAAACCCAATTCCTTATCCATCCCCTGGACAGGTCCGCAATCCTGTGTATGGGCCGCTCCTTTAGCCTTTTTGGAAACTCCATTTTCCGCTTGGGCCCCTGTAACAAACTTCCCCGAAAATGCCGCTGGCACACAATCCAACTGGAAGACAAAGAGAGTAAGGACCACGCACCAAATGAAACTTCAGCAATGGTCGCACCCTTTCAGCCGACTGAAAACCCACGTTCTCCCTTGTTTTAGTTTAACTGCACTTTTCTATTAACATTGCATCGTGTCTTGTAAATGGAGTCTAGATTAGATCGTGTGATTGAGTCTGAATTAGTCCAAAAAAGAGTCAAGAGGTTCATTATAAATTGTAATCTCGTCAGACGAGAAGAGGCAACAAGATATATGAAATCAGTTCCCTCTCAAACTTCTTCCCCTGTTCTTAAGCCTTATATTTCCTATTATTTCAGTTTATAGTTGCTTCCATCGATAGCCTGTTACGGATTCCTAACAATTGGTATCAGAGCAACCTAGATCCAACCAAACGCATAAGATGACGAGAAATCATCATCCCCTCCATGAAAACCAAACTATCCCCATTCCCAATGACCCTATGAGTGAACTGAGGAACGAATCTCTTGGTTCTTATTCAAGCAAGCAACCGCTACTTTCTGATTCCTATACAGTTCCTAATCTTTAAGATGGCTCCCACCCCAAGATGTTAGAAATGATCTATGCCGAAGTTTGAAAATCTACTGAACAATATGAAGTCCTACGGCTCCAAATGTCTCAAAATGAGCAAACGGTGTATATACAGCACCAAGGCCTACAACAAAGTGTTCAATTCCTCAATGAGAAATTAGCCAGGCTCGAATCGGCGAAGTCTGTTTTAGAAGCATCACCATTCCCGGTTCCACATCAATTCATGTCTCCTAGATATCCTAATGTCCGAGCACCTCTGGGCGTGTATCCCACGCTCCATATGGCTGGCAATGCCTTGTTCAAACAAGAGGAACCACTGCGTGATGAATTCGATAGAGGCCGATGAGCTAAATTTCCTTACATGGATTTTCCGAAATTCGATAGACAAAATCCACGATCTTGGATCGAGCGAGCCAGTGGGTTCTTCAACATTTATACATGGATCCACTATGGTGAACAAATTGAATTTGCCAAAGTGCACTTTGACGGTGATGCAGACTCATGATTTCAAAGCTTACCATATGCAAAGACTGTGGATTGGAACAACTTTGTGCAGTTTGTCCTCATCAGATTCAATCAAGGTAATCCTAATACCATACTCGAGGAATTCATGTGTCTGAAACAAGGGGCTCACGAAACACTACATGATCTGATGCGCCGATTCGATGCTCTTGTCACCACGGTCACGATACTCCGGCCGGAATATAGTGAGGCTTTCTTCATGGACAAGTTCATTGGCTGCCTTCAACCTGCCATAAATTCTGCTGTGCGATCCCAAGCACCTTCATCTTTATCCGAGGACATCTCAATTGCAAAAAATCAGGAGCTAACAATACTCTCCATGATCGACACTGTTACTACTGGAGCTTCATTAAAAATCAATTCCAGAGGCTTCACCAAACCACCACAGCAACCTTTGGTGATCCGGTATCACACTCCTCAATCCTCAACATGAAGAAAGTTTTTAAGTGATGCCGAGATGAATGAGCGTGTCAATAAGAAAACTCTGTTTTAGGTGTGGCGCTTCATTTGCTCCTGGCCACAAATGTGCCTCCAGACTATACTCACTGCAGGGTGAGTCTGATCTTGTGGAACTATCTCCAGATTCACTTGAATACTTGGTCACTCTAGACGTTTTAGAAGAGGCACCACCGTCGGCAGAACACCTCTCCATTCATTCCATATGTGGTAACACTCCTTTCACAACTTACAGGATTCAAGGCACCCACAATGGAGAACCCTTACACATTCTAATTGATGGCGGCAGTTCCCATTGCTTCTTAGACTACAAGTATGCTATGCGAGTGAAGTGTTCTTTGGAGGACGCACCTCCCATGATGGTGGCAGTTGCAGATGGAGTCTGTAACCCCAGCTGCTCAGTTTGCAAGGACTTCACATGGTCAGTCCAGGAAAAACATTTCACATGCTCTCCTAGGATTTTTTCTCTTCATGGTTATGATCTCATTATCGGTGGCGATTGGCTACAACATTATGGGCTGGTCCTCTATGACTACAAGTCCATGATTGTCACATTATTGCGGGAAAATCAGCCTATCCCTCTTCAGGCAGTCAAGGACACAAGTGATCTTGAATTCATCACAGCTGAAGGTATACTTAAGTTGATTAATAGTGGATCAGTAGCTGTTCTTGGTCAAGTTTATTGCACTGCATAGCTGCCAGAAAATGAGACCATTGATATGGATTTATTCACACTACATCCTGATGCATTCAACCGTATATCTCACATGGGACCAATTTTAGAACTGAAGAGGTACAACATACAGAATTTGAGGAAAACTTACATGCTATTTTGCAGAGTTTTTCTGATGTTTTTCAGGAGCCAACCACGCTCCCACCTCTCCGCGGTGTGGAACATCATATTTCTCTAACTCTGGGTGCCA
>JAOWBN010159708.1:5992-18473 GCA_028565015.1 Pinguicula moranensis
AACCTTCCAAGGAATATCTGATCTTGATAGTACACCAATGGTCACGACGAGTGTGATTTCTGGTTCGTACTTAGAACAAGATAGTTTTGAAGATGAACCACCTTTCAGGTTTACAATTGTTTTGTGTCCTGTTTTGAGCATTATTTATGTGAATGCTTATGATTTATTGGAAAAGGTCAATCTAAAAATCAAAATTTGAGGGTGAATTATTTTTACGAAATAGAGAAAGATACGATCTTTAATAGGAATTACGATCTTGTTTCTAGTTTATATAGAGTATTCTAATTCACATGAAGATTTGGATTCAAGGACGAATGATTCCAAGGAAAAAAGGGCGGGAATGATGTGAATGTTGGAGGCCCTAGACGAATTTAGATTTTCGCATGGTTTAAAGTATTTGAACCCTATGCTATGAATTACAGAAAAGTGCAGTTTCATGGTTTCTTCTAATAGGACGCCCAAACTTTGTCTTATCGGTCTGCAAAATTAACTGGAGTCAGAGAATGCATTGTGCATCTTCCTATCCAAAGTATATCCTATTTTAACAGTAAGATTGTAAGATGTGAATTTTGGAATATATTACTCTTGTTTAGTCACAATCTGCTATTTGCAGAACTGCGCAGCCTCGGTTTTGTTGGCAATCGGAGGTCTCAACAAATTCGTATCAAACTGAAATTTTACCCAGTGATTGAGGACTTAACAATCCATATTGTGAGAAAAGGATATTAATTTCTAACTGTACAATTGTGGTATAATAATTTTGGAACATGCTGTTTTCAAATTGGAAGATGGCACACGAGTTATTGAGACCAAATCGAGCATATAGGGATGTTGCACGTGTGGGAGGTCACGGCCCCTGTTAGAAGATGCCGAGATGGATCTTCATTTTTCTTCTTATGTATTTTAATTAAATTAGTCTACTAGTTGGTGAGAATTTTGAATTTGTATGTAATTTTGTAATTTCCTTCTTTATAAGATTTAAATTAGGATAGACTTTTTCCTTAAGGAAGTTTTCAATTCTTTTAGGATTTTAATTAGTCAAAACTCCAACTACACTAGGAGATTTTGGCCCTTATAAGCCTATTTAAAGGCAACGATTTAGTTTTTTTATGGATAGACGATTTTCTTATTAAAGTTATGAACTTGAGAGAAATCTCTTTGTTTCGTTGAATTATTATTCTACAGAGAATTATGGTGCATGCATCTTAGGCTCATATAAAGGTTAATTCTATGATTTTTATGTTGATCATAGAGTAGATCCTTTGGTAGAAGATTGATCAATTCTTTAGTTAACATTTGTTTATAGCGTAGTAGTTGGCTAGAGGCTGATGTTCCTTGCTTTGGTTGGATTTCTACGGTGTAACATAATTCTTTCCATCTCCGTTCTTTTCCATCCTTCTATTTCATGTAATTTTTTGTTCAGCTACATAATCTATCATTTTGTTTTTATTAATTTCAAAATTTGCTTGATTCGTGTATTTCTCTTGATATAATAATAAGTTCTCGACCCCACGTTTATCTTCCACTCGCAAAAATTCACATCAATATCTCATCTATTAGATCAAATTCCATGTGAATGAACATGATTAAATCATATAGGAAGGGAACAATGGTAACTTCACAATTAACAATTCTTGATCATAGGTTAAAGTATGTGATCTTCTACAAACAATAGGAAAATAAGTGTTACATCTATGGACAATTCAGTTGTCCCAAATGCACAGCCTGACCTTCAAAACACCTCAAGCCCAACCCATGAAGAAGAAGTCTCCAGAACTATTGTTAAAGTCAACAAATCCAACGGAAATCTTTGCTTGTCACATGATCTTTTCAGGATACCAGTCAACTTGCACAAACAAGTTCATGCCTCGATTTTGCAAAAATCACAATATCACAAAAGCTTAGCCAAAATGAGAAGACACAGCTAGACTAGATTGACATCAAACCATCTATTTAACATGGTCAATAGCAATGTAAAAATTCAAGATCTTCAATGTAGAGAAACAAATTCCACAAGTTCAGATTTCTCAAGCTAACAAAATGCAATGCTCGTTTTCTCAAACTTAATCAAAGCTAGCAAATGCAAACACAATTCACCATCAAATAAAGCACACTAGCTTACTACTTGGTCATGGTATGAGAGCCTTATATTGAAGCTTCAAACTGCTCCTGTTCGGTCCTCATTCATCTTCTTCTATTCCTTCCCTGACTCTTCCCTTTGCTTCCTTCATCCGTATCTTTCATGTCTTCTCTTGCTCCACCTGAATTTCCCCTCACCTATGCTGAGTTCTCACATTTAGTCACTGCTAAACTCACTCCCACCAACTTCCTCTTCTGGAAAACTCAGGTTAGATCTATGCTGCAGCGCCACGGTCTCTTAGGATACGTTGATGGTACTCAATCTGCACCTCTAGAGCAAAATCCTACTGATTCACCAAACCAAATACAAGCTATACCCACTGGCATGCCTTTGATGAACAACTTTACAGTTTGTTAATTTCCTCTCTCACTGATGCTACTTACGGGGTCCTCACTGTCAACACACTGCTCGTAGTGTACGGAGCACTCTAGAGCAATAATTCAACAGCTTTGGCCCCTCTCAGGACAGTCGCCGTGATGCTCTTCAACAGCTCCAGCACGGAAACCACTCCCTAAAAGAATATGCCCATGAATTCTTCAATTGTGAAAAACTTGCTTCCATCGGTCGTCCAGTCTCCTCATTCGATCAGTCTCACTAGTTTCTCCGCGGTCTCGGCCCTAAATTCGCCACCTTTGTTGGCTCCCATCTCTCTCTGAACCCCTTACCCTCTGTTCGTGATATTCTTGCTTGTGCTGAGAACTTCAATGCGCTCTATAGCTGCACTATCTCACCGATTTCATCTCCAGCATTTGCCTTTGCCGCAATAACTTCATACCCTCCTCTATCATCTTCCACGGCCAGCACCACTACATGTTAGGACCCTCCTTCTGTTCTAGAACCTCTACCTTTCTCACAGTATTTCCTCAGTGCCCCATACACTACAGTTTCATCCCAAATCCCGTATCCTTCCGACCCCCAACCCTCTCAACCCCCACCTCCCGATGCCCCTCTTTATTCTACCCCTTCCTCCTATGCTTATGCTCCCCTAATTCTGCCATTTATCTCCCCTCTCCTTCTGCTTCCCATGTATTTTAGCCCAGAGGGTCGGATTTTTCTCAAGGACTTGTCCGCGGTTGGGGCACTCATGAGCCTCATTGCCAGATCTGCAAGGAGTACAACCATTATGCCGATAACTGTCATGCCCGCTACACCGCCTTGAAGTTTCCCGACGTCGTACATGCCTATTTTGCGAAGGTTGTTCCTTACAATGCTCTCGGGCATGGTGCTATGGTGGGAAAACTTTCTAGTTGGTCGAGTTTCCCTCTTGATCATAGTTCGGGAATTTCTATTCTTCCTGGACCGCAACATTTACTTCAGTCTGGGCCACAATCAATTTCTTCATATGGGCCGTCATAGAACACTTCACCTGGGCTGCCACTGCTACCGACTTGGCCGCCTTAGATGGGCCACTATGGGTTTTATTCTAGCCCGATCCAGCAACTGTTGGTCAATACTCTTATGAGTCATCCAACCCTCTTCCTACCCCTCAGTTTTTCAGGCCCACTTCTGGCGGATTTCCTACTGGTACATCCCCTGCTCACACCCAAGCTGCCATACTTCTCCCTTCGGTCCCACTGCCCACTATTCTTATAGGTGCCATTGCCCCGCTCTTGGTTCCAACCTCCAGTTTGGTTCTGTTCCTCCTCCGTGGTTTGTTGGCTTCCCTAGCCCTATTCCCCCTCTTGGTGTCATACATTCTCCTCTTCCACCATCCATTACTCCTTCTGCTAGCCTCTTTGGTTCATCAGTCTCTGATTGGTATATGGGCATTGGTGCTTCTAACACATTACCCCTACTCCGACTACTCTTGATTATACTATGCCCTATATGGGTAATGGTTGCATTGTTGTTGATAATGGTGCTCCTCTCTGTATCACTCACATTGGTATTGTCTCTACTGTTTCCTTACCCCTTCTTGATGTTCTTGTCGTTCCCTCTCTTACCAAAAATTTATTATCCATCAGTAAATTAACCTTTGATTTTTTCTTGCTATTACCTTTATTGATCACTGTTTTGTGATTTAGAGTCATCACACATGACGGGTGGTGGCCACCGGCCGACGTGATGGATGCTTGTATGTGCTAGATCGTTGCATCCCTGCTTTTGTGTCTTCCTTGTCGGTATCTCACCTTAGCAGTACTTTTGAGTAATGGCATTCTCGTTTGGGTCATGTATCATCCCCTATTATCTCATTATTAGGTCGTCCGGTCGCATTTTGCTACACTCTGCGCCCCCTACCCCTCATATTTGTGTATGTTGTGAAATGGCAAAAAGTCATCGAATACCTTATGTATCTACTGAGAAACTTGCCTCACAATCACTTGCTCTCATACATTGTGATCTTTGGGTCCCATCTCATGTATTATCCTTGACTAGTTTTTGTTATTATGTTATATTTGTTGATGACTATTCTCGTTTCACATAGGTTATCCGTTAAAACAAAAATCTGATTTTTATGCATTTTTACATTTTCATGCCTATGTTGAAAAACAACGTTCTACTAGCATACCAAAATTTTAAAGTAATGGTGACACTGAATTTACAAATCATTGTTTCCAACACCATCTTCACACTAATGGCATTCACCACTTGTTGTCTTGTCCCTACACACCTACGCAGAATGGTTGTGTTGAGCGCAAGCACTGCCACATCATTGGGATGGGTATTACCCTCCCTTTTCACTCAAATGTTTCTCTTCCTTATTAGGTTGGCGCATTTAGTACTGCGGCCTCCATCATCAACCGATTGCCATCATCACTCTTATCAGGTATTTTTCCATTTGAACTCTTTTATGGCTCCACACCTCGATATGATCATTTTCATCCATTTGATTGCCGTGTTTTTCCCTTTGTCCGTGATTATTCCCCTCATAAACTTGCCCCTTGAAGCTTGCCGTGTTTATTTACTTGGCTACACTTCATCTCACAAAGGGTTTCGATGTCTTGATACCTCCACCTCTCGTATCTATATCACTCGTCATGCCAGTTTTGATGAGTTTTGCTTCCCCTGTCTTGATTCCTTTCCACCCCCCTCCATAGCTGACCTTGATGTCTCCACATTTCTTGAGCCTCCGAATATTACTGCTCACCCACCTACCCCTACTTTGTTCTCTTCTCTAGCCTCATCTCCGTGCACTATTTGTCCACTTCCGTCCCCTGCTCCTCCTTCTTTTGATCTCCTCTATTACGATAGTGCTTCCATACCCTCCATTTCCTCCCCTGATCCATTTCCTTCTCCTTCTGAGCCATTTTCAGCCATTGTTCCTCCACCTGTGCTTGGCTATCATCCCATGGTCACACGTGCTTGGCTGCTGTGTTTCGTCCTAAGATCATTGCTGATTACTGTAATGTTGTCCCGGCTTGCTTTCTTCCTGCTCTATTAGCTGTTATTGAGCCCCGTGGTTTTCGGTCTGCTGCCAAGCACCCTGCTCGGATTTCTGCTATGGATGAGGAAATTACTGCTCTCCACCATAATAACACTTGGGAGCTTGTTCCTTGTCCCCCTCACGATAATGTTGTTAGCTCCAAATGGGTCTTTTATACCAAGTATCTTCTTGATGGCTCTATGTAACGTCTTAAAGCTTGCCTTGGCGCTCGTGGTTTTAGTCAACTTCCTGGCTTGGCTTATTTTGATACTTTCTCTCCGATCGTCAAAGCTACTACTGTTCGTGTTGTTCTCTCCATTGCTGTCTCTTGCCGATTACCTCTTCGGCAGTTGGATGTGAAAAATGTCTTTATGAATGGGAACCTGACTGAGAATGTTTACATAGAGCACCCCCCTGGCCATGTTAATCCTCTTTATCCCGATCATGTCTGTCATCTCAAGAAGGCCTTGTATGTAGAGGTCGGCACTGCCCGTCACGGGGCAACAGGCCTAACCACAGGGCACGGCCCGCCTGTTTTCAAAAAAAGGCGGGGCGGGTTTAGCCCATTTTTGGAAACGAGGCGGGCTGAATTGGCACGCTTTCAAAACGGGCGTGTCAGGTTTTCACCTGTTTTGCATGGTTAACTCGTTCGCCCTATGTACACCTATTTACAACATGTTTGGCAGAAAACTCATCTCCTCCCCCATCAAAGTGAATTTTTCGTCCTAACCATCTACAACTGTCACAAGAATCTAGCCGGAGAACTACTTGGTGCACTCTAACCCACATCTACTTATATTCTCATCGACGAACACAAGAATATCATCCGCAATTTCTTTTTTATTGGAAGCAATCATGAATAACTTAACAAAAGCACCCTTCAACACATATATGCCCCATTCATCATGCCAAAACAAGAATTTTGTACAATACCAATTGTCAATCACAAATCATGCCAGCATAAAGAACTTGTAGGAAAGTTAGGAGCACATATTTCTCTCCACAATGCAGAATTGCAAAGTATTCAATAAGCCTAAAAAAAATGACCAAAAGCTTTGCCAAAAGTTTAACCACAAACATATAACCAAGTTTTAATCATTAAAGTCTAACCACCAAATCAACATATAACCAAGTTCTCTTTGATGATTGATCCAATTCAATCAACATCCGTGCCGGATGAGCAGGACGAGCCAAAGTAGGAGGATCATCTTTTTCATCAACTTCCTTGAGATAATAATCTCCGAATGAACCAAAATTATCAATTCTTTCATCCTGGATCTCCGAATCCTTAATGATGGTAAACATTTCTACAATTTTTGGTTTCAACCTAGCTCGTCTTTCTACAACAATATTCCAGCCATGCTGAAAGTAGACTCGGATGAAACTGTAGATGTCGAGATGCTATAGAGATCCTTTATCAGCTGTGATAGAACTGGATATTTTTTCTTGTGTGCCTCTCACCATTGTAAAGGTTCAAGTTCTCACCATCGAGTTCATCTCTCATTTCAAAATTTGTATGAAGATAGTTTTTCAATTCAACGTACTGAACAGGAGTACCCAACTCCATATGCGAACTCGATGATGAACTAAGGCCACCCAATAATTTCCGAGCTGATGTTTCTTCCCACTAGGTGGTGTTGCTCGAACTCTATTTATAGATCCAAAATTGCTCTCACAATTGCTATACAGGTTGAACAAAGATCTTTCAACATCCTTTACAATAGCATTGTCATCTTTTGATCCCAACCAATGTTGCATCTTAAAAATTGCTTCTTCAAACATCGCCATCTTGGCTCGAGGATCAAAAATAAAAGCCAATGAATATAAGAGGGAAGGGGTAGACCAATATTCTAAATACTTGCTCCTCATTGATCGCACAACACCTACAATTTACAAAGTACAAGGAAGAGAATAAAGATGTATCGAAAGGTCAAAGAATAAAAATAATCATAAAGATTGTATCACAAGGTCAATGAATGAAAATAAAGATGTACCTTCTATGTGTTCATCAACCTTATGTTCATATAGATTGTTTGCTATTAGTACCAGGTGATGTATGGCTAGAGGGGATGTAGTAAAATAACTCTCTCACAAAGTAGTTGTGGCCTCATAGAAAACCCCAAGTAATGTGACAATGTTTCAATGACGTCCCACTCAAAGAATGTCAAAACAACTGGAGGATGACAGAAAGTTTGCATCTGTGCACTCATCAATTACTGGAATAGGGGAATATTGTACTCAGATGATCTCTTCAACATAGTGTGTGTTGAATTCCATCTAATTGGTATGTAAGCATCCAAAATACGTGGCTTGTAACCCAACAAGACACTTTGAGCTTTGAAGGCATTGATGCACTGGGGAGACACCCTTATCCACGACACAATCTTTCTGACCTTTCAAACATAGTCTTCTAAAGCACTCAAACCTGCTTGAACTATCAAATTCATAACATGACATGCACATCTCTCATGAGAAAGAAAACCAACATTGTATGACTTCAACGGACCCTCAAGTGATCACATAGCCTTTGCATTCGCAGATGCATTATCTAGTATGATTGAAATTGTGCAATCCACGAGTCCGTATGTCTTGAGTACCTCCAAAATACTATCTGAAATCATCTCACCACTGTGCCTTTCAACCAATTTGAAACAACTGATTCGCTTCTGTAAATTCCAGCTATCGTCAATATAATGTGCCACTACGCTGCAATAATCTAGATGAGCTCTAGAATCCCATATATTTGATGTCAATGCTACACAATATTGTAAAGCAGCAAACACGGATTTCATTTCAGCAACCTGTCTCTCAAAATATTCTTCAACATCACGCCGAATCATGCGTGCACTAACTGCTTGGAAGGAAGGGTTGAAAGATTTTTTTAAATATGCTTCTAACAAGAAAAATGCTCTCCAAAGTTGATAGGCAAGTCACAAACCGTTGTCAAATGTACCAAGGATTCCCAAAATACCTTAGGATCGTAACACCACGCGATCACCTTGCCATCAGCAGTGAAATGTAGTGTTGGTTGATCGACACCTCAGATGTGAGTTTCTTGCTTTTCTTAGAGGTGCTTAATGAAAATCAAATAAACCTAATTATTCCGTATGATTCTACACTTGTTGATAATGTTAAATGACTCATTTTGATAATTTTTATTGAAAAAGTGGCATAATTTTTACTTTGACTTATTTTATGAACTTGTAGGAAAATTTACTGGAGAAAAAATATTATGGGCCACTTTGTTGAAGACAAAAGTGAAGAAAAAAATTATGTTGCACCACTAAGACAAAAAAAAATGAAGCCCTACGTAATGGAGTTAAAAAGAAAGAAATTTGGGAGAATTCGGGAGGAGCGGCTGGAAAAGAAAAAATAGAGAAGAAAATTGGAGCCGCTGGACGTGAAGAGGTGCGCAGGAAAATTTTGAGAAGAACACACGGCCGCTGGAGAGAAATTGAGAGAGAAGAAAATTGAATTAGCCGCATGACTGCACGATTGGAAGGTGTTGGACGAAAATTGAGGAGTTCGAAAAAAGAAGTAAGAAAAAGACAAAAAAAAGTAGGAGAATTGAAGAGGAGAAAGAGGCTGATCGAGAGCAATAAAAAAAAGAGAAAAGAATAGAGGAAATAAAAAGGAAAAGAAAAGTGAGAAGAGAGGTTGTTCACAGGAAACATTCTAGAGGAGAAAAGAATAAAGAGAAGAAAAAAAACATGCAACAAAAATTGGCCGTTTGATTTGGAATTTTTTTTACCACTGGATTATTGAGGATTAAAGCTTGGATTGGATTGCTTTTTTATGGGAGTTTTCTGAATTCTTTAATTTTAATTATATTTTCATTGTTTAAATTTATGTGGTGTTTTGTTGTTCCAAATTAAATATGCATAGTTAATTTATTTTTATAATCATAAGTTGACAGTTGGGTGACTGATTTTTTTGGTAGATTAATGTGAATTTCATGTCTTGGTTATTGGTGATTAGTCTTTTTGACAAATTAAATTAGTAGATGCATGTGATTTATTTTGGCCAAATAAATTACGTAAAAATACATAATATTGGTTAACTCTTTATTGCCATATTGCAACAATTGTCAAATAGAACTTGAAATCTATGCTTAGACATAAGATAGGTAAAAAGTGGATTTCTTGCACTTAATTGTTAATGTGAATACGCACTTGAATGAGTCTTCTATTTATTTTGATATTAAGTGTAGGAAGATGCATATGAGTTAGTTGAAACTTGGTTAGGTATAACTCGACAGAGGTAAATAGTCAACAATTATAGGAGTACTAGACATAGATAACTAGAGCGTAAAAGCATCATTCCTTATCAGTTTAACTTTGGCATGTAAACTTGCATAAATTGAGGAAATTGAAGTCACTATAGTCATACTTAGGAGTATCCTTTAATCCCTGTCTATCTTTCCGTGATCTCAAGTATTTAGAATTTCATTGGTAGTGAAGTTATTCCGAAATTATTAGTTTATATTGATTTCTTCTTATATTAAAAATCCAAAAAAATTAGTTTCATCTATTTATGTTTAGGTGGTCACGTTTGAATTGTGTGCATAATAGTTTAGGTGGTCACGTTTGAATCAACTTTTAACACAAAGCACTCCCTATGGGATTCGATCCTATTTTCACTTACACAACTACATTCGTATGCTTGCGGTAAAGTGAGTGTTTTTAGGTAATTTAACTTGATTTTGTGTTTAAATGTTTTATACCGATAAAACCCATTACTGCCTTTCGTATTACTGCTTTGCGTATAAGGGTCTGCAGAATCTAATCCAAATGCATCAACGTCTTCTTCTTGAATAATATCATCCTCACGCATATTAGGATCAATCATTTTCTGAACTAAACACCTACATTAAGATTATTAAATATCCAATAACTTTTTAATAAAGTTAACAAAAGCTAATAATTTATTAACTCACAAAATTCAGATTTATAGTTATTGGAAGGCAATAAAGGCAATCCGCAGACAAGCCCCTACTCCAAGTTGTTAGTTCCAACAATATTGCCTAAAGCAAGCAACTCCTGTAAAATAAAAGCTAAGTAAGAAACTGAACCAGATAAAAAGCAAGGGAGTTACAAATGGGACATCTAGTTTCTCATTAAACAATTACCTGAAGTAAAAAGCACATGCACTTCATCAGATTATAATTATTCAACTGGAATATCATGGAAGAAAATTCTTCACATGAAAAAACATGCAAAATATCCAGAAACTGGATGCTACTTACAACATTTACTCTGGTTTTCTCCATGAGAAAGATGTACTTACTTCAGTTGTTAAGTAATGATATGCATAAAACACCATATTCCAAAACAGTATCAGCAAGTACATTGCAAAGCATCATCCAACATCCAGGTAACAAAATACAATTTTTAAGTGCTCATCTTCATAACTCTTTTTATCTCTAAACTGGCCATTCAACATCACCATAAGGCATCAAAATCAAATCCTTTTCCTAGTATTCCGAGGTAAGTTTCCTCACTAGTAAGATGCTTCAGTAGAAGCCTGATCAGCGGTCGTTAATAAAAGGAGCAGGTCTGGAATTAGACCAACGGTTACTAGCAGTGAGCAAAAAATCCCAAAAATATGTAACTAATCTCAATGCAGCAGAACTTGATTACAGTTTTAAATTCAAATTACAGAATTCAATTACGCCAAAGCAGACAGGACAAGCAAAAAGAACTAAAAGGAGAGGACTCGTGTACAAAATTGAAGTTTAAGTAACATTAGATGGTCTACATACATAACATAACACCATTAATCCAAATAAGAATTTCAAGCAACTCTCTGTGGCACTCCTCAATCAACTAAAAAACATTTACCATTTTCACATCCTATACTTAAATCCAAGATAGATCCAACAAAACAACAAAGAACATAAAGAACAATATTAAAGATACTTTCTTTCAACAAAATTCAATTCCACTACCCAAAAAATCTCAAAGCGCACAAAACAATAAAAAATAACAAGCAAAAAAGCAAGGGTTTTTCAAATTCCCACACTAAATTATGCTAAATTTACGGATCCTCTGAGCTTCCAACACCCAACCCACAACAAATTACAGAGAAGCAAGCAAAATTTACAGCAAACAAATAAGATGAAAGCAAAACCTGTAAGATTAACTGTTTCCCAGTGTAGGAACAGGACAAGTGAGTACGATTTCTTTCCCCTACTTCCCGTTGGTTGTTGACAAAGGTATTTTCGCTTTATCAACACATCCAAAATCCGCGTCTTCCTTCTTTTCGACAAGAGTTTTTTTTGGGTGTTGCAGGCTTGCAGCTGAGATGGGGACGTAGTGGGTTTAATATGGTACCGCTCAATTTATTTTCTTTAAATGATTATACCCTTTTTGGACACAGCTCTATTTTCCCGACAGCGATCGGAAGATCTTGCAATGAGTCATTATTTCCTTGTATTCAATTATTTTGATTTTCACAGAGGATGGGATGAACACTAATACCCGACTGCTGTTGTAATTTGTGAATACGAGAGTATAATATAACAAGAATGGCGTGAAGGAGAACATTGAATAATGATTTCCCATTATTACAGCGCCTGCAGTTCGGTTAGATTCTTGGTCCCCGTTAGGACAGCTTCTATAGACTCGGAAGGGGACCAAACCCATACTGTCGCAATTCAAATTCCTTTGAAATTGACGAAGACTTCCTTGACTTGAATAGTTTGTAATTATGAAAATATAGAGAATAATGGAAAGTAAATTAATTGAAAAACATATATATGTTTTTTTATGTATATAATATTTGTAGCTAGGGAAGTGAGAATTTTGGCTTAGAGAATACGAGATACACATTTTAAGGATAAATAAGGTAAGTATGATTACACTAAAAATATTTTTTTAAACCCCTCACCCTTCACCTAGTTTCTCGTAAAATTGGAATTATTACTAATTGCAATTTTAGAGTGTCATTATAGGAACATGGATGCATCCGGAGAAGAA